>SZWC01032495.1:0-20946 GCA_023375785.1 Penium margaritaceum | reverse complement strand
TCTCTCTCTCTCTCTCTCTCTCTCTCTCTCTCTCTCTCTCTCTCTCTCTCTCTCTCTCTCTCTCTCTCTCTCTCTCTCTCTCTCTCTCTCTCTATCTCTGTCTGTCTGTCTCTATGTCCATTTGAAAATGCATCCTGTTATCTCTGGATTGTTTTCTATTTCTCTTGGTAAAGTTACAGAAAAAAAAAATCTCAATAGGTCTACTCATGTATTATCTTTCAAAAATCAAACAATGATACTTCTTGTTGTTTCTGACAACATGAAAACATGTTAAAAAAGTCCTCACTTTATCTTACACTCATTAAATCCATCTCTGTCGGGTGCAAGTATCCCTCTTCTCACCTGCACCTATTTCATTCTTTTCCCTTATCAATTTTTTTGCATCTATTCCTGCTCCCTTTCTCTCTAGGTATATCTCTATTTTTATATAGCCATTTGTATATTTTTTATGTGGTGCATGTTTGTTAACGTTTCAATTAATGTGGTTTTCCCTCCCTTATCAATCATTATCTCACGTTCTCTCCCTTTATGTATCCCAAATTCTCTAACATATCTTTAAGCATCTGTCAAATGTTCTATGCATCTATAGCTCTCCAGATTTAAATTTCTATATATCTTCCAACCTTTATGTATATGTTCAGATACATATCTCTATCCTAATATCATTTTCCATTTCAATCTTTGTACCTTTTAAGTTAAGATCCTTTAAAGTCACAATAAGTAGTTCATAATAAGTTAGACAAACCTCACGTCCACGTATCTATACATGTGTCTTTTTTTATTCGTTCTCTCTTTAGGTATCCAATCTCATCTATCTCTATTACATATTTCTTTCTCTATCCAACTCTCTATCTCTCTCTCTCTCCCTCTTTCTCTCTCTCTCTCTCTCATTCTCTATCTCACTCTATCCCTCTTTCTACCCCTCTTTGTATCTTTATGCCTGTATTTATCAGTCGTTCTTGTTGAATCATGTGACAAGGAGTATGGGCCAAGACCCTTTCTAGCACAGTCTTTGGATGATAAGTAACTAAGGTTGTGTAATACTAGGAGAAAGAACAAGAAATCTTGGATGGGAAAAACTGAGGATCGTGATCATTACAGAGTACAACTATGGTACATGAAAATACGAGGCAAAAAATACTAGAATATCTTCTTGACATTTGAGGCGCCATGCCTTGCTCAGCCTTATAGGCCTTTGTAGCAAGGGTCTTGGCAAAATCTCAATGTTGAATAGTCTCTAGGGCATCCTCCACCCTTCTCGGCAGGCCTTACTAGGCTTTGAGGGGCCTTGGAGGGATCTTTGCCAGCCTTGTTCTGGGGCTCCACAGTTAGAGGCTTGAGCAAAGTTGAGTTCTTACAACATTCTGATATGGTCCAGAACAGAGAGGAGCTTTGCCTTTTTCACGTGTGGATCTGGAATGTTGACCACCTGGAGGAGAAGTTTCCTTCAAGTGGTGAAAGTTTGATTTCTCTTCTCCCTTGGTTAGGGGAAGCTTCGTCATAGGAGAAGCTTCTTATTCTTTAGAGTTTTTTTTGGCATCCGTGTTGTACTACAGAGAAGCGTCCTCTTTGAGGAAGCTTAAGGTCTTTAGGTGAAGCTTCACAAAGAGGTTGCTTGCTCTCAAGGTCTTTGTCTGACGTCGCAATTAAGTTTTCCTCATGTGGCTCCTTCATGTACCTTTCCCCCTGCTTAGGAGGTAGGGAGTCGTTTGGACAACGTTTTCCTAGGTTGTGTGTTGGCTTTCTTGTCATTGGTGTCATACAAAAGGCGTCCCAGACATTTGTTAGGTCATCCATGTTATTTTTAGTTGCAAGGAGCTTCTTTGCGGTAGGAACAATCATTGTAGTGATTTTTACTAGTTGCTTGTCCCGTTTGAGTACTCTTTGGTGGCTTGTTTAAGACACGATGTCACAGTTCTTGCTAATTCTGTCTAGAGGGGTGGTTACTTATGAATACTCGCTAATAACCAAAGGCATAACCTCGGATATTGCTGACAAGAATTCCCTATTCGGCCGCTCTCCTTCCACAAGGTTGGAATCTTCTTCTCCTGCCTCCTCCCATATCCTTTTATTCTCTTAGAGGACACCTCCATATCTCTCCCTTGAAACTGGCCATGATGATTGCCAATTTGAGAGTGTATTCCATAAGATTGCAAAGTAGGGAACGATATTGCCGCAATGTCTAAGAGGCCCCCTGTGCACTCGCCCCTTTCTTATTGTCTCACCCGTTTGCTTGTGAACCTTTTTGGCTCTCCTATTTGCCTTCGTTGTCGCTTTCACTTTTGTACTAGATGGCTATGTTGGAAGAATGGGCCCCGTGCACGTAGCCCCTTGCATCTTGATGACCGTAGCAAGAGTGTTGTCACGCCAGTGGCCGCAAACTCCATTGCTGCTTGCTCATCAACCACTCATTATTTCATTTTCCTTATTGTTTCCCTTCCTATATTGCTTGTTTTCCTCTATAACAAAGCCTTTAGAGTTGAGCTCAAAGTTATGGAGGAGGAATTTGTCATGTGTGATGTTCAAAGTACACCAACTATTCATGCACCAAATGTAAGCTCAGTAGACCAGCTCACCACTTTGGTTGTCTATAAGCTAGAACACTGATCTCTTTACCTCCATCTTTCTTGGTTTCCTTCTTGTTCTCACCTTTCTTTTACTGCTTCCCCTCACTACCATCTTCCTTCTTCTCCTCATTTTTCTCAAGATTTTCTTAATCTATAACGTTGTCGTTGCATTCCTAGCTTCTCATCCCACACTTGTTGTCTGTACTCTTGCTTCATGTACTCAAACGTATTGTAATAATGGCACCTTTTTAGAGGATGTTACCTAGCATAATGGCTCTACGCATTGCGCTTGATGGTTCTTGACAAGGAATGTACAACCAGCTGGATGGAAGTAGGACATTTGGTGGACTGAATGTTCCATGAGGGCTAACAGGAGGATACGGAAGTGGTTATTCCCTAGTAAGTTATATTTGACAAATGTTTCTCCTTGTCTCTTTTCACTTACTGATTACGCTACTCATTCAAGAGGATTTCACAAATGTATGTTTCTGTGAGTTTAGCTTCATGCTTGAATTTGAGTACCTTCCGGACGTCGATCCCTAGACAGTCCATTAAAGAGAACAATCACAAAGCAAGTGATCTCCAAGACAGGAGCATCTGTCAGCGATTTCATCATAAATTGACTTGGTTTTACTGACGTAGGAATCAATGTTGTTAGATTTCATTTGGGTTGAGGTGCAACGAGGAGGTGGGACGTGGGAATTCAAATTTGGGTGGCTAGACATGTAGGACCTTGCTTGGCGAGCTAGCTTAGTAGGCTCGTTGTACATGAGTTTGGCCTGCTGGATGCAAGGAGTCAGATTATGTTCCAACAACATGAAACTAGCTCAACTCAAAGACATGAATTTTGCCACCATGCGAGACAGCTACCCTTGGGGCGGAGGCAAGTAGTAACTGTTTTAGTACTTTCCGATGTAATGAATCTGGGTGACTTGTATTAAAATTGTGTGCCTATTATGGAAAATCATTGCCATCAAATTTGTGAACCGTGATCTTCTGAAGATGTAGTCAGGATATTTTTTGGGACACACCATCCTCCAAATCTTGATACACCTTTCCTTGTGTAGTCACTTGGACTTGCACAAAGCCTTGTGCCACAATTTACGCCACAAGTTGTGGTAGTGCTACTCCCACATGGACGGGTGCAAGTTGCACCACAAAGGGTTGTTGCACTGGTGCTTGGTGCATTTGGACGTAGTGTGCCATGGGTGGCACCATTTGAGCAGGTTGTGGCTGTTCAACCACAAACGGCTGTGACAATCCTCCTTGTGGTGGTGTAGTCGGTTGCACCTGTGGAGACATGGCTGGTTGCACAACGGGAAGAGGGCTGAATTAAGGAAGTTGTGCACACAATGGTTGTGAACCATATTTCCATTACATCTGCTATTGTTGCTGTTGCTATTAGTGTTGAAGTTGCCGCTGTTGAAGCTCTTATTCTTAAATCTATGCTAACAAGAGCTATTGTCCTATGTCCATGCTAGCTACTACTTAAGTTGTGATATGTGGGCTGCTTAGCCGCTATGGCTATTATAGCTGATGCGTCTATGATGCTAGAGATACATGGTTGAGTTGCTCCTGTTGACAACGGAGATATTTTATGACAATCTGCTACTTGAGCGCCTCCCTTCCTTGCTCCACAACTTGACATACTAGGGCTTCTTGCTGTGCCATACATTGCACCTCGTGAGCCAAGCATTACACCTATGTGGCTTCGCTTTGTGGTTGTTTTATAGCATTATGTTCCTGCTCTTGGACCATGTACATTGTATAAAAAATTGATTAATTATCAAATGGAGGAGAACATGCTCTAACGTCCCCCTATTTTGTGTTTTGTTTGCTTCCGTGTCACTGGAAAAAAATGTTTGTGGGTGAATTGGCAGCAGCTCCTTAAGCCTCTGACTAAACGATATCACAGAGCAAGTGGAAACATCTCCACCACCAATGTAGTTTGTTGATACTATTATTGCAAATTGGTGAGAGCATTTCCTAGTGCTTTGATACCATGTTGAAATGTACGACTGGGAGCAACAAACACAACCCTTCGCAGTACGATCTTTGGGTGAACAACTGTCCAACTTGTACAACAACAGGATATAGAACGGAAAAGTATGGATGGGAATTACGGAGAATCTTGAACATTCCAAAATAGAACTATGGTACATGATATTCCTACACAAGCTAGGCTAGCACAAATCGTAGCCTCCAAAGGGGTAATGTGTTGGTAAATGTTGTAGGTTGTTGTAGGAAGGGTATCGGTACAGGCTGAAGGTTGACTAGCCACCCTAGCTCACAGGCCTTACCAAGCTTATAGGGGCCTTATATGGATGTCAAGCTAGTCCTTGTCTAGGGATCTTCAGAGAGAGGCTTGAGAAGATTTGATTCCTTAAAGAATGTTGAGATGATTCTGAAATGATAGGAGCTATGCTTTTTTTTTAGTAGACCTAGCAAGTGGACCACCTAAAGGAGAAGCTTCATTCGGGTGGTTCAGGTCTGCTTTCTCTTGTCCCTTTCTTAGGTGTGGATTCCTTGTAGGAGAATCTTCTTGTAATTCTGACTTCTACCTAGCATTCTTCTACATTAGGGAGGGAGATTCATTTCATTAGGTATTTAGGTGGGTTTCACAAAGAGTTTGCTTACTGTTGAGGCTTTCCTTTGACGACCATTGATCTTGCCATACTTCTCTCCTACACCTTTCAATGAGGAGCCTTTTAATGCTTGTACGACATTGGCTCATGCAGATTGAAGGGTACAGGCTCCATGCATGTGGATGATGATGTAGTATAGGCCTCATGCCAAGGGTGTAAGAGTATTTCCTACTTAGTTGGAGGACTAACTCACCAACGTAGCTATGTAGTATTGTGCAAAAGGTAGCACCCCTCCCTCCTAGAGCTAAGAAGAGGCATGCACAACCCTCTTGTGCATGCTACCACACTATATACACAAAAGGCCCTTTAGACTGCTTCAAGGCTGGCTATCATATTTTGTTGCCTATTAAGAAGATAATTCGCAAGAAAAATGGACCCCAGAATCTACCACAAAATGCATACCTTTCTCATTTAAATGAATCATTCTTTATTCAACTATTAGATCTTTCTCTTATTGGTTTTTCTCTTGCGTGTTCCATCCGGCTCTCTTCCTCATTCTCTCTTCCTGTCTTTTCCTTTCCCTCCTTATTAATCTTTGAATCCACTACCCAATTTGTTCCTTCACTATCATTTTTGCGCATCCTTATCCCTCATTCCATCTTATCCTATTTTACACAATCACCATCTCCATCTAGAATGTTTTTGTCTTCATTGCTTTCCCTATTTCACTCTCATTGATCTTCATTTGTACCTTCTTTCATATACCCTTAGAACATAGCCTCGTTTTTTTTGGCAATGCAAAAACTTCCAACATATCACTAGACTTGAGCCATTGAAATGTTTGTTGATGTTTGGATGCGATCCACCATGGTTGGTGAAAGGGTTTTTGTAAGAACGTGTAGGTAAAGACGAGGTTTCTGTAATTCCTGAATATTTCCTACCCTCAAATACTTACAAACGCAAAAGGTGGTACATCCCAAGTGTAGGCTTCGAAATCTCTTACAGTCTCTAAACCTTGTTCTTAGTTTCGTTATAACGTCTTGTTGGGTTTAAAGCAAGCTTCAATCATTTGTAATATGGGAATGTATTTTTTCAGCCCAAATCTCAATGATGAGTTCATCCAATTGTTGTAATATCTTACACTTTTTCTGTATGTTTTCATGTAAGTTTCATGTTTCATAACGAAACCATTTGTGCCCATTATGATGTGATTATTTCAAGTTTGCTTAAGATTTGAAGAATGGAATATGGATAGCCCAGGCGAACCCTTTCTAATATTATATGAGTTTCCTTTATCAGAATAAAAACCATCAGATCCTAATTTTCAAATTAATCAATGTTTTAACTTTGGAGAAGGAAAATGAAATTGAGATGAGAGGTATTATTACTGAAATTGTACCTCATGTTAACTAGAGCACTTTCCCCAGTGTGTGTGGATGAATGAACATCATTGTTAATATCATTGCAAGTTTTTTGCATCAGAAATGGTTGTGGCCACGTCTGAATCGTATGGATTTTCAAAGTAGATAATCTGGGATTAGTTACAGAATAATGAAAATCTTTGGAAAAAAACAAATTTTTGTTCACTTTGTTACTGTTAAGAGGTGCGATTACTACGCTGGTGCCAAGCTCCGATATGGTGAAGACGGCATCACATTCGGAGCACTGTACGGAAAGTTACGGCTTTTACGGTGAATTCCCGGGACCACGCCTACGGGGAATTCTCTCCTGTACAGGCCACATGAATTCTGGAAACCAGCCCTAAAGTAGCCTAAAGGGCCTGGTTTATAGTTTAGTGTGCTGGCATGTGTAAGAGGGTTGCGCATGCCTCAAGTTAGCTCTAGCTGGGAGGGGAGCTACCTACTTCGCAGCACTGCATAGCTATCTTGGTCAGGGAGTCCTCTAACTGACTGAGCAAGACTCACGCGCCCTTGGCATGAGGTCCACACTGCATCACCACCATCATGCATGGAGCCTGGGCCCTTCAACCTGCATGGGCCAATGTGATACAAGCTTGAGGAGGCTCCTGATTGACGCATCTAATGCAACAGCATGGCAAGATCAATGGCCGTTAGAGAAAAGCCTGTAGAGCAAGCAACCTCCTGGGGAAGCTGCATTTGAACACCTAATGAAGCTTCCTCAACAAGGAAGCTTCTCCCCAAACCTGCAGGGTTGCCAGTAACAACTCTAACCTAGAGGAAGCTTCTCTTAGAAGGAAGCTTCCCCAAGAGGCAGCAGACCTCAACCACCTGAAGGAAGCTTCTCCTTGAGGTGGTCAACTTGCCAGGTCCACAGGTATAAAAGAGGAAGCTCCTCTCAGTTCACATTCATCTCAACATCTCAGCATTCTACAACCACTTAGCTCTGCTAAAGCCTCTGACTCTGGAGCCCTGACCAAGACTCTACTGGAGATCCCTCCAAGGCCCCTATAAGCCTGGCAAGGCCTTCCAGCCTGGGTGGAGGCTACTCTGGAGGCCAGTCAACCTAGAGACTACGCCAAGACCCTTGCCACGACGGCCTACAAGGCCTAGCAAAGCGTTGCCCCTCTGTGGGCCAGGAGTTGTGCTAGCCCACTGTGCTTAGCTTTCCATGTACCATGCCTGTACTTTGCATCAATCAAGATTTCACTCCAGATTTCCGAACCCTTGCCCTGCTATTGTACATGCTGCACTGCTGATCACCCAAAGATCCTATTAGTAAGGGTCCTAGTCCTTGCTACATGTCTCACAAAATCAACATGGTCAAGACAACTAGGTGGTGCTCTAAGAAGTTCGTAGCAGTAGTAGCAGCAAACTACGTTGGTGGTGGAGACGTTCTCCACCAGCCTTGAACAAGTGCTAAGCCAGAGGCGGAGGTGACGCCACTTCACGCGTGTGAGCGGCGTTCCACCACCTGCACAGAAGCACGAGCAAAATGGAAGAGGAGAATGCTCAGTCAGCTTCTCCTGCACTTGATGACCAATCAGTTTTACATGGCATGCACATGGGCTAAGAGCAGGGGTGCCATGTCGCAAGTCACGCACAACACCAAGCTGCAGAGGCGCAACGCTTGGTTGAGGAGGCACAAAGTATGGCGCAACAAGAATCCGCAACACGTCAAGTTGTGGAGCAAGAGAGGGAGGCGCTGAGGCAGCTGATTGCCGCTCAAGAGCTCCTACGTCAACAGGAGCAGCTTATCTATGGAGCTCAAGCATCATAGACGCAGCAGCGACAATAGTCACATGCGGCTGAAGCACCCCAAATCGCACAACTTCAGTAGTAGCTGGCATGGGTTTAGCAACAGCAGCTTCAATAGCAGCAGCTTCAGCAACAGTAACAACAGTCACAGAAGATGCAGTGGCAACATGGTTCATAAGGATTGTGTGCACATGTGCCTCAAGTAAGCCCTCCCCCAGTCATGCAACCAGCCATTTCTCCATAAGTGCACCCGGCAGCAGCACCATAAGGAGGCATGCCACATCTGTTTATGGCCGAACAGCCACAACCAGCTCCGATGGTGCCACCCATGGTACACCACCAGCATATGCACCAAGCACCCGGACCGTAACCCTTTGCGGCACAACCAGCACCAATCCACGTGGGAGCAGTAGTACCACCACATGGGCTGCAACATATGGCACAAAGCCTTGTGCAGCTCCCACATGCGGCAGCACAAGGCAAGGTGTACCAAGGCCTGGAGGACGGTGTGCCCCAAGCAGCAGCCTCACTGCATTTGCACTAGATCAAGGTTGAAAATGTTGATGGCTAGAACTTCCCACACCGGGCGCACAAGTTCAATCAAGCGGCCCAGATACATGGCATCTGAAAGTTTTGCAACGGCTACTTCACGCCTCCGCCCCCAGGGTCGCTGTTTAGCGTGGTGGCCGACTACAACTACTTCACCCGAGCTGTTTTCATGGTGCTGGACGACCATCTGACTCCTGGCATCCAGCAAGCCATACGGATGTACAAGGAGACTACTGAGCTAGCTCGCCAAGCTTGGTCCTACCTGCTACGGACCTACATGTCTGGCGACTCAACTTTCAAATCTCACCTCCTAACGGAACTGTCGCACATCAACCTGAATGGCTTCGACAACATCGAATCCTACATCAACAAAGCAAAGTCACTTTGCGATCAGCTCATAGTGACAGACATTACTGTCTCTAAGCCTTTGTTTGTGACCTTTCTCCTCTACGGTTTGACTGGGGACTGGGACGACGTCCGGAAGGTACTCAAGTTCAAGCATGAAGCAGAGCTCTGAGAAGCATATGTTTGCAAGATGCATCTGACAGAGCAACGCGACCGGCAGCTGACAAGAGAGAAGGGGAGAATTTTGAGCAATGCAACTTACCATGGTGTGAGCGCTCTCGTGTCCATAGCTCAGCCCTCGCAAAATAGCCAGTCCATGAGGAAATCTGCATCCACCCAGTCGTCCGCCCACTCTGAACCAAATGCCAACATGCGCAGTGCACGCGGCCAAAATGCAAGGTCACGACCTACAGTTAAGTGCCACTATTTTAAAACTATTGGGCACATGAAGCGGGAGTGCAGGAAAAGGATGTGGGATGAGGAACAAGTAAGGCAATAGCAACGTTACAGAGCAAACAACTCAGGAGGATAGGGGGAGAAGAAGGCAGCTGGCAGTAAGGAGAAGCAGCCTGAGAGAGGCATGAACAAAGAGGTAGGTAAGCAAGATGGAGGTAAAGAGAAGCAGTTTGACTACACAGGATATATCTTCCATCTCTCAACTAAGCCGAGTGATGAATGGGTCCGCTCCACCTACGTGTAGTACCTTGACAATGGGTGCACTTTGCACATCACCCATGACAAGGCCTGCCTCCGCGAGCTGGAGTGCTGCTCGAAAGGCTTCGTCATGGTTGCGAAAATGCGGCAAGTCCCTGTTTTGGGCAAAGGAAAGATGACAGTGACTGGGTACCACGGTGCCCAGGACAAGTTTTGGGATGTGTTGTACATACCTGAGATGGCGGTGAACCTCCTCTCACTTGGGCAGCTGATGAAGAGGCGTGCTCGGATTGACAGCAACAGACAACATGTCACCTTGAAGAGCCGTGACAACGAAACCTTCGCCAAACGTCGCCTTCTTCTGGATGGCATGATAGAGCTGGACTTTGCGGCACCAGTTCCAACGACAGGGCCGAATACGCCCTTCGCAGCAACAAGTCTCCACCAGGTGACTGGCATAGACCGTAGTTTGTGGCACAAACGACTTGGCCACATCAGCAACCAGACAGTACACAAAATGCACAAGAACGAGCAAGTAAACGGTCTTTGTCTCAAGGATAAGAGCAATAAGGACGCATTCAAACCTTGTGAAGACTGTGTGCGGGCCAAACTACCATGACAAATGTTTCCTCTGGACACGAATTGTGACGTGAGTTAGAAGTTGAAGCTAGTCCACACTGACATTCGTGGACCTCTACCAACGGCCACATTCTATAGAGGGCATCACTACTTCCTCCTTTTTGTTGAATATACCACAAGGATGGTCTTGACCTATCCACTCCGGTCAAGAGACAAAGCCCCAGCATGCTTCTTCAAGTGGCTCGCGATGGCCGAAAGGCAAAGCAACAAGAAACTACAGGTTTTACGCTCATATGGTGCTGGCAAGTACACCAACACAGAGTTTTCCACTCAACTGGAGGATCTCGGCATCGTGCGGCATTTCTCAATGCCATACACTTTGCAGCAGAATGGCGTGGCGGAGAGAGCAAACCACACAATACAAAAGACGTTGAAGTCGATGCTGCTTAGAGAGCAACTCGTCAACTCGTGGTGGCCGTTTGCACTGCGGCAAGTAGTGTGGGTACGCAACCGCATGCCACATATGTTGCTACCAAGCATGACACCCTTCCAGGCATGGCACAATGTCAAACCAGACATCTCTATGCTATGCACCTTTGGGTGCATGGCCCTACTCCATGTCCCAAAGGAACGCCGGCTGAAGCTAGCAGACAAAGCAACATGGGGGGTCTTCCTTGGACAAAGCCCCATCATGAAGGGGTGGGAGTTCTACGATGTGGACTCCCATCAGATCATTACAAGCAGAGATGCCATATTCTTGGATTACTTGACACGCTCTGCTTAGGAGACCAAGCAATCGAGTGAGCCTGATCTACTCCAGACTTTCTACGACTCCTACGTGGAGACGCTAGAGGAGGGGGAAGCTGAGAGTGTTCCACACACCCTTCTTGATCTGGATAAGGCAGATGAGCAGCCGGTGTGGCCCTCGACACTCACCGCGACAAACGCATCACCATTGATCATAAGGCGCTTGTAGTACCTCATGAAAAAAGGAGACCGTGACCGTACGAGATGGTGCGAATCCGACGAGAAAACCACATGATCAAGCTGTTGAGCATCCGGGGTGCTTCACCTGCCTCCTGGGACAACAGATGCAATAGGAAGAAGAGTAGGAAAACTAGAAGGCAAACATTGCTATCACGGCCTGTTTGATCTACAAAGAGGCGGATGATCTCGTGGCGGACTTCACCACCACACACCTTGTAGCTGTCGTCTCAACGAGCACGCTTCCACCAGAGCCAAAGACTCTAAAAGAATCACTGCAAGGTGATCACGCTGCAGAATGGAAAGCAGCACTTGACGTAGATTATTAGAGTCTCATGGATCAAGGGACGTGGGAGCTCACGGAGCTTCCGTATGGGTCCCGACCAGTGGGAGTGAAGTGGGTATTTTGTATCAAGACAAAAGCAGATGGAAGCATTGACAAGTTCAAGGCTTGCCTTTTGGCAAAGGGGTTCACGCAAGTGGAGGGGAAAGACTTCTTCGACACCTACGCTCCCTCGAGTTGCTACACAACTGCTCGCATTATGCTGGTAGTTTCAGTAGTCATGGATTACGGGAAGCAACAGCTTGACGTGAAAACTGCTTTTCTAGATGGCGAGATGGACACGACTGTCTATATGAAGCAACCTGAGGGCTACGACGACGGGAGTGGTAGAATGTGCAAGCTGGTGAAGATTCTGTACGGACTGAAGCAAAGCCCCCTAATTTGGTATAGGAAGCTACATGTAGTGCTGGAGTCTCTCAACTTTGAGCCTTCAGCATACGACGATTACCTCTTTGTATATCGGCCATCACCAGGCACGAAGCCTGAATCCTACGTGCTGGTCTACGTCGACGACCTTCTCATCATAGGTTCGTCGGCAAAACTCATCAAAGCCACAACGATGGCCATGGCGAAGGAAGTCAATGTGACACTCATGCCTTACTTTGAGTTCTACCTGGGCATGAACATTGAACGCAACCGTGAAGCGCATACGCTTCACCTGAGCCAACAGACGTACGCCCGCAAAGTTTGCGAGCGATTAAACGTTCCCGATCGACATGTACCAACACCTCTGTCACAACAGCAACTGACACATCAGGGACAGAGGGGGAGGAGCGAGACCGACTACCGCACCAGAGTCGCATCGCTGATGCATGCAGCAAGTTGTACATGGCCAGATCTACAATTCGCCGTGAGAAACTTAGCACGCGGTAATGAGACATGTACGGAGGTGGCGTGCAAGGAGCTCGACAGAGCTCTAGGCTACCTAAAACCGACAGGTGGCACCAGCCTTGTTTTCGAAACGACAGACAACCTTGACCTTGAGTGTTACGTCGACGTCAATTTTGGGGGAACGGAGGAAGACCGTCAGAGTACAACAGGTTTCGTGTGCTTACTTGGCGGAGGAGCAGTGTCTTGGACCAGCAAGCGACAGAACCTCATCACACTCAGTTCAGCTAAAGCTGAGTACGTGGCTGCTACTTCAGGAGCACAGGAGGTCACGTATCTTCGCAACCTCCTGGAGGACATCAGATTTGCTCAAGCGCAACCAAAAAAAATTTCTGTCGACAACAAGTCTGCGATTGACCTCGCAAACTCAACAAAATTCCAAGGCCGAACGAAGCACATTGACATTTGTGGGCATTGGATTTGTTCAAAAGTCCGAGACAGCACGGTTGAGCTAGTGCATGTGTCAGGAAAGAACCAAGTAGCTGACTTCCTGACAAAGAGCGTCCCGAGGGACGTGTTCTACAGGTGTACAGAGCAGTGTGGTCTCACCTCCAATTCCCTCTTGCAATACGTGCGAAAGCGGCCGCTCGTGGAGGGGACGCACAGCTCCGCCATCGTGCAAGCCTGCTTTACGCACATGGATCTCACATGCTTCATGGTCCAAGAGACAACATTGACTGAAGCAACAAAATCCGACACAATATCAGGCCGCCATTCAACAAATCAACGTCGCTTTCGTGGACCTCGGGATGGTGCGGGGCGTTTCACAAAAGCAACTCCAAAAGGGGCTACCACAGAACACAAAATTTTTTAGCAGGCCTCCAGCTTATTAGAACAGCCCCAGCAGCACCGCATATCCCAGGTGAAGAGAAGCTGCAGTTTAAAAGCCAGTCTCAGATTTCGTTTTTAGCTGGAGGATCCGCCGACGCAGTAGAAATCCTTGCGGTCAAAACTGGACCTATCCCAACTGCAAAGGCTTGCTCCGACCATAAAAATGGTTGCAACCTGTAAAAAATATTGGAACTAAAGGACAAAAAAAAATGAGGAGCAGGATGGCGAGCTCCCGAAGAAGCTAGAAAAGCTTGAATAGGTGAGGCGACTGCCCGATCGGAACAGCCGCGACCAGGTTAGGGCGCTGCCAAGCGAGCAGCCGGAGCAGCTGGCGCACCCATTGTAGCTAGCACAGCCATTGCAGCTTGCGGAGGTACGGGATCAGAACAGGGAGCAGCGAGCGAGAAAAAAGAAGAAAAAAGGGAAGTGTAGCGACGGAGCAAGCGAGCGGCCATGGATGTCGTGGTCGCTCGCGAAGCTGCCTCCTTGCTGGTAACATCAGCATGCGAGGGGGAGCGAAACGAGGTCCTGCTTGCTATTCGGGACCAGCACGCGAGCAAGGATAGCAGCGATGGCGAAGGACAGGATGAACCAGCCGATAAAAGAGACGAAACCGGTGGCCAACAAGATGAAGCTGGTGGACAGGAGGAGGATTATATGCGAGGGGGAATTTCTGATGAGATGTGCGTGATGTGCCTACTCGAGTATGCAACTGCGACAGTCTCACCAGCTCAGCTGTGTCTCAAACATACCGAGCGAAACAGCCCCTCCTCACTTGCAAAATCGGAGGATTTGCCCTTGATTCGGTGGAAGAACGCGCGTATGACCATCGCGGACAAAGTGAGCAAGAATGATGGTTTTGAGTCAAAAAGGCGTGGACAGCAAGAACTGAAAAGGGTTTGTCAGTGGGAGAGGAATAGTATAGCGGCTGTTACTACTGTAGACAAGCTACTCGTAACTGAAAAGGGCAAGGACGACCTTCAGAATGCCCGGGACGAGATTTGTACTGCCCGAGCGAGTGGAAAGTCAACTGACGACAGGAAGGATAAAAGGAGCCCGAAGGGTCAAACCAACATTCGCACCTTTAGCTCCATGAAGAACCATGTGAGTTGGTTTTGCATGAAGCAAGCGAAAATTTTCTTGAGTGGCCGGAACTCAACCCGGAAATGTTTGAGTATGACAGCTTACAGGAATCACTTTTTAGAAGTCCTAACATAGGTCAGGAAGTGACCCCGGCCCTAAGTCAAGAGGAAATAGTTTTTTCCTTGGGTACGGAAATTGATTTTGACAGTCTTCCAGATTTTCCACTCATCGAAGAGGACACAGCTCCATTTCCTCGACGCAGATTTGGGAGTCACTTGAGGAATGTTTTGGGGAGCTTGCAGGAGTGACACGATTTAAAACACAAGGGCACCAATCGAGGGGGAGTGTTGAGAGGTGCGATTACTTCGCTGGTGTTAAGCTCCGATATGGTGAAGATTACACTGCATCCGGAGCACCGTACGGAAAGTTACGGATTTTACGATGAATTCTTGGGACCACGCCTACTGGGAATTCTCTCCTGTACAGGCCAGATGAATTTTGGCAACCAGCCCTCAAGCAACCTAAAGGGCCTGGTTTGTAATATAGTGTGCTAGCATGCGCAAGAGGGTTGCGCATGCCTCTAGTTAGCTCTTGGTGGGAGGGGAGCTACCTACTTCGCAGGACTGCATAGCTATCCTAGTCAGGGAGTCCTCTAATTGACTGGGCAAGACTCATGCACTCTTGGCATGAGGTCCACACTGCATCACCACCATCATGCATGGAGCCTGTGCCCTTCAACCTGCATGTGCCAATGTGGTACAAGCTTTAGGAGGCTCCTGATCGATGCATCTAATGCAACAGCATGGCAAGATCAACGGCCGTCAGAGAAAAGCCAGTACAGCAAGCAACCTCCTGGGGAAGCTGCACATGAACACCTGATGAAGCTTCCTCAAGAAGGAAGCTTCTCCCTGAACCTACAGAGACGCTAGTAACAACTCTGACCTACAGGAATCTTCTCCTGGAAAGAAGCTTCCCCAAGAGGCAGCAAACCTGAACCACCTGAAGGAAGCTTCTCCTTCAAGTGGTCAACTTGCCAGGTCCACAGGTATAAAAGGGGAAGCTCCTCTCAATTTACATTCATCTAAGCATCTCAGCATTCTACAAGCACTCAGCTCTGCTCAAGCCTCTGACTCTGGAGCCCTAACCAAGACTCTGCTGGAGATCCCTCTAAGGCCCCTCTAAGCCTGGCAAGGCCTGCCAGCGTGGGTGGAGGCTACCCTGGAGGCCAGTCAACCTGGAGACAGGGCCAAGACCCTTGCCACGACGGCCTACAAGGCCTAGCAAGGCGTTGCCCCTCTGTGGGCCAGGAGGTTTGCTAGCCTAGTTCGTTTAGCTTTCCATGTACCATACCTGTACCTTGTATCAGTCATGATTTCAGTCCAGATTTCCCAACCCTTGCTCTGATATTGTACATGCTGCATTGCTGATCACCCAAAGATCCTACCAGCAAGGGTCCTAGCCCTTGCTGCCTGTTTCACAAAATCAACAGTTACAAGAAGTCATCAACGTCTTCTCCATCATTCGTTTAGTTTCCTAAACCTGGAGGAACAAGAATTCATGCATCTCCCATGAAAAGGTGTAATGAAGCCAATTGATCATCGATGATAGCATCCATCCAATACCATGGGTTCGATTTAAATGAAATCTACATATTTCTTCAGGAAAGTGTCAGATCATTATTTGGACATATCCCTTTCTTTTTACTATTTTTTTTGTCCTTTCATAAGGATGTAAGAATTAGATCCATGGTTTTCAATTGATGATCAGGCCACAAAATCGATGTTTGTATTTCTTGTGTTGATACATTGACCACATTTTCACCTCATAAAATTGCATTTACATAACCCTTTCACAAACAAACTCATTTAAAACAGTTACTTCTATTGCTATCTTAGTATGGTAACCGTTTTTACACAAAAAGCATCACACCACGTCCATAGCATTGCAAAGGAATATAATTAGAGTCATTCCACACCAATGCATTATTCTTTTAGATGTTGGGGAAAATGAGCAACCACTAAAATATAAGTTTTTCCTTCTTTGTTGAATTTTGATTGGAGAAATTGTTGAAAATATACATTTTAAACACCTCTTCCTACCATAAAGTTTAGAGAATGTCTTAATGCAAAGAACATTTCATGCATGTGGTAAGTTGCAAATTATAAAAAATTCAAACCTTATTCTTGGTGTTTGTTTCACATCCCTTTCTCAAGTTACGACGGTTTTTGTTGATCCTTTCCACAAGCTATGATTGTAACGTGGTGAACTTTCATCCTTGAGTCATCAAATTACCATAAAATTTGACATAAGGTAGAAGTTGCAGGACTGGCATTAACTTGGAACAACACCTCATGACATGAAGAGCACAACACAACTTGACACGCCACAACACGTCACAAAACAAACACAAGAGGAGACATAATGGAGCAACATAACCTTGCATTGAATAATGAAAAACCTGACTAAAGGAATTTTTTTTTCATTGATATGGCAATGCAATCAATGCCATAACGTGACGTAGGGGTCAACAAAAAAGGATAGGGAACACCATTGCAGGTGACCACAAGGCATAAGAGATGAGGAACCACATGAAACCACACAACAATGAGCTATAACTCACCAGTCCACATCCGTGGAATTGCTAATCAATTTGGCATTCCACCCCTTACCATTTTTGTCTCATTTATTCCTTTCCTCTTACCCTCAATCAAGCACATTTTCTTTATTTATTCTCAGTTATTACCTCTTTCCTTATGTTTGTTATGCTCTACTTGATCATAAGCAGGGTAATGCTTCATAGTGTTTTATGGTTACAATTCATACAAGATTTACTTCAATTTGTGAAATGTACTTGCTTATTGTATGACTTCAAGAAATGCATGTATGTAGCAATTCTCAATTATGTGCTTGTAAATGGACACATTGAGTGATAAACTGGTGGAAAAGTACGAGGATGTGTTGATATGCATTTGAAGTTATGAGGATGAAGATGGATAGATGGATTAGCAAAAACAAGTGTGTTTTCTAGCACATTATTTTGTGGTGGATGGGAGTTTCGTTAGGGAGGTTTATAATTTGGCAAGGATGAAGTCTGGATAAGAGAGGGGGCTTTTAGGACGGAACATTCTAAAGACATGTAGTCACTTGTTAAGAAACAGTTATGTGAGCAAGAAACCAATCAGATGTGCAGGTGGAGGGCAATGTGGAAAATGCTGGTGGGGATAAGATAAGATTTTCTATCAGAGGCATTCTGTGTGTTCAAGATTCTCAAAAAATACTTCAAATCCATGCATGGTCCACATCTTCCTATTTTCACTTCTTAGATTACATACCCTACAGTATGCTCAACCTCCTAGAACAGGAGAGATGTGCATCCTCAACTCAATTTTTCCAAAAGAAATTGAATAACACCTGAAATCCCTGTCATGTATGAGATTCAGACGACGTGAATTTTGGTGAATTGCGATTTCTATTTTGTGCTAGTTGAGGTTGCAGTTGGGAGAACAGAACTCACACGTTAGAAGCATTATTTGGAATTTTTGTCTTTGATGGCATGAACTTCCTTATCCACTCGTCCGCAAAGCACATTGGGTTCTATGTTTTGTGTGGAATCGGACGAAAGAACACGTTGTGGATTCCTTTCCCTGTATGCGCTAGGTGCGGTAGCTTCATAAAGCAATGTTCGATTTGTGAATTTCCTTATCCTTTCATCCACAAAGCACATTCGAAAAGGTTTAATCAAACTCATGGTCATCTTGCTGGTCTAGACGTGAAGGCCATATCTTTGATCATAGTTTTGTCAAAAAGAGGGGTAATAGTTGTGCCTAGTAAACATTGCAGTGTTTGGACTGACATTTTTGAGAAGTCTGATGTGGGTAGAAGGTAACGTGAAAAATGGCGCGAGTACATTTCTTCGTCGACCCTTACTCCCACTTCAGCGTGAAGGAAACTTTTAGCCACTCTGCAGTAAGGATGGATTTACTTTGTTCAGTATCATTTCTATCGTGAAGCAACTCCGAAGTTTGTTTCACACGGGCGGCGAGATGAGGTGAACGTTTATTTTGGGGGGACGGATAGGGGAAAGGGTGGCGGTTAGTGGGGGAGGGGGGTGGGGGGCGGGGGTTGGAACGTTGGGGCCTATTTGGGTGATACAACGAATGGACCGTGCGCTAAAATCGACTTGGAATGCTTTGGCGGCCTCCGCCTTGACACAATCGTTGCATTCCTCATCGGAAGGTGGTCAGACATCCTAATTGATAAAGAGATGTAGCCGCGGTTAGATATACCCACGAAAATCCCCACATTGTTTGAACGACATCGAACGAAAATGTCCAGAAAGCGAGGAGAGGCTTCTTTGATGCCCATCATGCAGGGGCCGAAATCCCCAGCTGCTAGAAACGGCACCCAGAGAGGTCAGGTGGACACCTTGACGGTGTTCACAGGGGTTGCGGTGCCTTTGTGTTCCAAATGCGCACGTTGGCGTCTTGACGGCAAACTCATTTGAGTTCACAACGCGTTACCTCCGACTGCGAGGCAGCATGCTGTTGTGTTTTCGGTTACGACGGGAGATGGTGAGGACGAGGCACAAGCACGGACGTATATGGAAGTTGCATACCCGTGGCTCCCTCGCAAGGCTTTCTCGCTTCGTCAATGCCTCACATCGGACGGCACGGCATGACTTGCTGTGGGCCAAACTATGTTAGGGAGTGTCATCCCAAGCTATGGGGAAAGGGACACCCTTGCTATTCATAATCTGTTTCCGGAACTTTGAGGTACGGAAAGGGACCCAGCATTGTGTCGCCGAAGGCCCATGCCCCCTTTCGCTCTGACGGCTCGAGGCCGTGGACCGCCAGGCGCCGCCGCTCCCTAGTCTCCCCCCCCTCCATGTTCCCTCGTGCTCCGCGGCCAAACAAACCGACACACCAACACGTTCCCTCGTCCAGCTCCGTCATGCTCTTCACCTGTTTCCGTTGCTGAGTTCCCTCGTTGCTTTCCTTCCCTCCACCCCCTCCTGGCCCTCCCGCTCCGTGAGCATTCTGACACCGGGACCGCGCGTCACATCGGCTCGAGGCGCTCGATCGCATCAGCTCGCTCTCTCCGGCGCACAAATGGGCTGTCGGCCTTCGTTCTTTCCAGTTGTGGCTTTGGCCATTGGTAGTTCGGTCGTGCCGCCGTCGTTTTCAAGTTGTGGCTTTGGCCATTGGTAGTTCGGTCGTTCCGCCGTCGTTTTCCAGTTGTGGCTTGGGCCCGCAGCCCATGGTGGTCAGCACTCGAGCGACTCTGACCGGCTGCATCTGCATGTGGCGGAAGAGAGAGCCCTCCGCGCTCCCCAACGCACCGATGGCGACGACCATTGCGGTGACGGTGGCCCTTCTGGCTGCAGCGCTGCTCGCCTCAGCGCCCGCCGCGAACGCCGTCCCTTTGTCGACTTCGCAATGTGAGACCGCGTCTGCTGTCCTTTGCGGCCGTATGCTCAGTAGATTCGGCACTGCATCAACTCCGGCCGCATGCTCAGTGCTCACGCAATGCGTGTGGTCGTCAAGTCTGTATGGTTCTGTTTCTGCTTGTCTGCAGCCCTTCCAGCAGTGCATACGCCTAAGTCGTGCTTTCCTAAACGTCACCCTTAACGATGAACGTGTTCTGAGCAGGTGGCACTGGCAGGGCGCCAGTGCCACCTGAGGAGAAAACGTCGTATGCTCTTTCGATGTGCTCCTTCTCGGAAACAGTGCTCCCGTTTCCGAGAAGCTCTACCTGTGTGGGGCTGCGCTTCGCTCCAGCAAATGAGCGGCGTCTTCAGTTCATAATCCACAAGGTAGCCCACACAACGAGCCGCCAAGCGGGTACACTTGACCACTTCCCTTGTGGACCCACAGCCTCAGCTTTGAACGTTGGTCGCTGCATGACGAAAGAGCGACAGCTGTGACCATGCGCACGTTACGCCACGACGGATCTGCCGTCGTTGCGATGACGGTCGTTGCAGCGCTGCAACGACGGCGTTTCAGTGCGTGGCCACCACTGCGTAAGGGTTGTCTTCTCATCCTGACAGTCGTTCGTTGCACTTGCGAAACTTGCGTCGCGTCGTGTCAGTCGTGTGTTTCGAGTCGCGCAAATACAATGGCGCACACACAAGTCACGTCCGTCGAGTCGCGTGGCACAATTCGTGCTGCACCGTACGGCCATCATGACCATAAGCACATTTCGTTGTACGGATGGCTTACGAGGGTGATGATGCCGGACTGCGCACGTGTGCGCATGGCCCTGTGCATGTTTGTGGCACAAACATGGTGGTCCGTCGCGATGCTATGGAATGGGGCGGGTCGTGTTGGCCGATGCAACGGCACTCGTTGGTTTGGCGTTGCGCG
>SZWC01032493.1:0-12148 GCA_023375785.1 Penium margaritaceum | reverse complement strand
CTCTGGCACAACTCTGGCACAACTCTGGCACAACTCTGGTACAACTCTGGCACAACTCTGGCACAACTCTGGCACAACTCTAGCACAACTCTGGCACAACTGTGGTACAGCTCTGGCACAACTCTGGCACAACTCTGGCAAAAGTCTGGCCCAACTCTGGCACAACTCTAGCACCACTGTGGCAAAACTTTGGCACAACTCTGGGACACCTCTGGCACAACTCAGGAACAACTCTGGCACAACTGTGCCACAACTCTGGCACAACTCTGGCACAACTCTGGCACAACTCTGGAACAACACTGGCACAACTCTGGCATTACTTAAGCAGAACTCTGTCACAACTCAGGCACGACTTTGGCACAACTCTGGCACAATGCTGGCACAAATTTGGCACAACTATGGCACAATCCCAGCACAACACTGGCACAACTCTGGCACAACTCTGGCACAACTCTGGCACAACTCTGGCACAACTCTGGCACAGCTCGAGCACAACTCTGCATAACTCTGGCACAACTCTGGCACAACTCTGGCACAGCTCATGCACATCTCTGGCACAACTCTGGCACAACTCTAGCACAACTCTGGCACGATTTTGGCACAACTCTGGCACAACTCTGGGACAAATCAGGCATAACTATGGCACAACTCTGGCCAACTCTGGCACAACTCTGTCACTACTTTGGCAGAACTCTGTCACAACTCTGGCACGACTTTGGCACAACTCTGGCACAACGCTGGCACAAACTTGGCACAACTATGGCACAATTCCAGCACAACACTGGCACAACTTGGGCACAACTCTAGCACAACTCTGGCACAACTCTGGCACAACTCTGGCACAACTCTGGCACTATTCCAGCACTATTCTGGCACAATTCTGGCACAACTCTGGCACAACGCTGGCCCAACTCGAGCACAACTCTGGCACAACTCTGGCACAACTCGGGCACAACTCTAGCACAACTCTGGCACAACTCTGGCACAACTCGGGCACAACTCTAGCACAACTCTGGCACAACTCTGGCACAACTCGGGCACAACTCTAGCACAACTCTGGCACAACTCTGGCACAACTCGGGCACAACTCTGGCACAACTCTGGCACAACTCTGGCACATCTCTGGCACAACTCTGGCACAACTCTGGCACAACTCTGGCACAACTTTGGCAGAACCCTGTCACAACTCTGGTACAACTCTGGCCCAACTCTGGCACAACTCTGGGTTAACTCAGGCACAACTCTGGCACAACACTGGCACGACTCTGGCACAACTCTGGCACAACTCTTGCACAATTCTGGCACATTTCTGGCACAACTCTGTTACAACTCTGGCAAAGCTCTGGCACAGATCCAGCACAACTCTCCACAACTCTGGCACAACTCTGGTAAAACTCTGGCACAACTCTGGCACAACACGAGCACAACTCTGGCACAACTCTGGCACAACTCTGGCACAACTCTGGCAGAAGTCTGGCACAACTCTGGCACAACTCTGGTAAAACTCTGGCACAACTCTGGCACAACACGAGCACAACTCTGGCACAACTCTGGCACAACTCTGGCACAACTCTGGCAGAAGTCTGGCACAACTCTGGCACAACTCTGGCACAAGTCTGGCACAGCTCATGCACAACTCTGCATAACTCTGGCGCAACTCTGGAACAATTCTGGCACAACTCATGCACAACTCTGGCACAACTGTAGCACAACTACGGCACAATTTTGGCACAACTCTGGCACAAATCAGGTACAACTATGGCACAACTCTGGCACAAATCTGGCACAACTAGGGCACAACTCTGGAACAACTCGAGCACAACTCTGCACAAGTCTGGCACAACTCTTGCACAACTCTGGCACAACTCAAGCACAACTCTGGCACAACTGTCCACAACTCTGGCACAACTCTGGTACAACTCTGGTACAGCTCTGGCACAACTCTGGCACAACTCTGGCAAAAGTGTGGCACAACTCTGGCACAACTCTAGCACCACTGTGGCACAGCATTGGCACAACTCTGGCACACCTCTGGCACAACTCAGGCGCAACTCTGGCACAACTGTGGCACAACCCAGGTACAACTCTGGCACAACTCTGGTACAACTCTGGCACAACACTGGCACAACTCTGGCACAACTCTTGCACAACACTGGCACAACTCTGGCACAACTCTGGCACAACTCTAGCACAACTCTGGCACAACTCTGGCACAACTCTGGGACAACTCTTGCACATCTCTGGCACAACTCTGGCAAAACTCTGGTAAAACTCTGGCACAACTCTGGCACAACTCTGGCACAACGCTGGCACAAATCTGGCACAAATCTGGCACAACTCTGGCACAACTCTGGCACAACTTTGGCACAAATCTGGCACAACTCTGGCACAAGTTCGGCACAACTCTGGTACGGCTCTGGCACAACTCTGACACATCTCTGGCATTTCTCTGGCACATCTCCTGGCACAAATCTGGTACAACTGTAGCACAACTCTGGCACAACTCTGGCACAGCTCTGGCACAACTCAAGCACAACTCTGGCATAACTCTGGCACAACTCTGGCACAACTCTGGCACAACTCATGCACAACTCTGGAACAACTCTTGCACAACCCTAGCTTAACTCTGGCACAATTTTGGCACAACTCTGGCACAACTCTGGCAAAAATCAGGCACAACTATGGCACAACTCTGGCACAACTCTGGCACAACATTGCCAGAACTCTGTCACAACTCTGGCACAACTTGGGCACAACCCTGGCACAACTGTGGTACAACTCTGGCACAGCTCTGGCACAACTTTGGCACAACTGTGGCACAATTCCGGCACAAATCTGGCACAACTCTGGCACAACTCTGGGACAACTCTGGCACAACTCTGGAACAACTCTGGCACAGCTCTGGCACAGCTCTGGCACAACTCTGGCACAACTCTGGCACAACTCTGGCACAACTATGGCACAACTCTGGCACAAGTCCGACACTAATCTGGCACATCTCTGGCAGAACTCTAGCACATCTCTGGCACAACTCTGGCACAACTCTGGTACAACTTCTGCTGAACTCTGGCACAACTCGGGCACAACTGTGGCAAGACTATGGCACAACTCTGGCAGAACTCTAGCACAATTCTGGCACAACTCTGGCACAAGTCTGGCACAAATCGAGAATAAATCTGGCACAACTCTGGCGCAACTCTGGCACAACTATGGCACAACTCTGGCACAACTCTGGCACTAATCTGGCTTAACTCTGGCACAACTCTGGCACAACTATTGCACAAATCTGGCACAACTCTGGCGCAACTCTGGCACAACTATGGCACAACTCTGGCACAACTCTGGCACTAATCTGGCTTAACTCTGGCACAACTCTGGCACAACTATTGCACAAATTTGGCACAACTCTGGCACAACTCTGGCACATCTCTTGCACAATTCTGGTTCAACTCTGGCACAACTCTGGCACAACTCTTGCACAACTCTGGCACAATTCTGGCACATATTTGCCACAACTGTGGCACAATTCCGGCACAGCCCTGGCACAGCTCTGGCACAACTCTGTCACACCTCTGGCATAACTCTGGCACAACTCTGGCACAACTCTGGCACAACTCTTGCACAACTATGGCACAACTCTTGCACAGTTCTGGTACAACTCTGGCACATCTCTGGCACAACTCTGGCACAACTCTGGCACAACTCTGGCACAAATCTGGCACAACTCTGGCACAACTCTGGTACAACTCTTGCACAACTCTGGCACAACTCAGGCACAACTCTGGCAAGACTCTGGCACAACTCTGGCACAACTCTGGCACAACTCTGGCACAACTGTGGCACAACTCGGGCACAACTCCGGCAAAACTCTGGCACAACCCTCGTACGTGTTGGTCCATAACCATTTGTCAATGCACCGGATAGCAACGGTGTAGAAAACGGGTCCCGACATGGGAGGCCGCCAACCGCTCTTGGTATTGCAACGAAGGTTATATATCACCCTCGAACGAGGGATGCACACTTTAGCTTCGTTTGGTTTGTAACCTCACAACGTCCGCATGAAGGTCTTTAGTGTCTACCCTTGGTTGGACACTTTGTGAGGAGTCTCAAAGGCAAGAACTATAGATGGATGCATGCAGGACACAGGCTTTTGAATTTGTAGTGTATTGCAAATGCTTCTGCTCATAGTGGCTCCACAGGAACCAACCTCAGCCTACAGTCCTACTTGGCGCATCCTACGACTGCCAAGTGTCATACTCAAGCCAGGCTCTAGTAAGCTTCCTAAAAGCTTCTTGTCCTATTTTGAGCCATAAAGAAGAATGCGGCCGTCGCGGGGTTTGAGCCCACGACCCATGAGCTCCGGCGCGTGTCCCAACTAGGCCACAATGTTGTGTTTCCTATGATGATTTCCAGGGCACATACCCATTATGGAAAGTGCATTCCTGGCCTATCTCAGAACAGACCAAGGGGGCGTACTCCATAGAGCAGTGCATGCCTTGTCTATGTGCAACCAGCCAGCTAGCCAGTGGACAGGGTGAATACCATTCAACACTCTGGGTGTTCCTTGTCCCAATGGCCCTCCTTGCCATTATTATGGCATGCACCCCTCTTGGTGCCCTTCTTTTCTCTGCCCTTATCGCCGCCTTGCTTGCCGCTGCTGCTGCCACCCTGCGTTTTGGTGACTAGGACAGTTGAGGATCACGAGGTCTTGCCACCACTACGATGTTGCACCTTGTTCTGGATGTACTCGGCGACTGCACTGTGGGTGAGTTTATCCTCCTCCCAACCTCTCAGTACGGTGATGAGAGGACCCCAACTGTCGGGTAGAGCCATGAGGAGCACCATTGCCTGCAGTTTTTAATCAATCTTCCATCCCATATCATTGCATTGTGAGTCAAGAGACTCGATCTGTTGCATGGCAGAAATGACATCCTCACCCTCCTCGATCCTCACCGTCAAGAGTCGCTTCATTGCGAATATCTTGTTGGCTAGGGATGTTGATTGGTGGATGGAGCATAGCTTCTTCTACGCGTCAGCTGCCAGGTCACAGTCGTGGATGTAGCCCCATTGAGATTCATGCAGTGCTGACAATAGGAGCTTCAGCACCTCCCTGTTCTTCTTTGCAAAGGCCGTCTTCTCCTTGTTCGTGGCGCTCCTATCTTGAACCTCCGTGCCCTTCATAAGCTCCAGCAGTCCCTTGTGCGTGACGTAGATCTCAAAATTCCACAGCCACAGCCCAAACCAGGGCCGCATGTACTTTTGGATGGGCAAGAACTCCGTCCTCTGTTCCATGTTGAACTTTTGCGATGGACAGTCTCAAAGTATGACGGCGACGTCGCCCAAAGCGACACTCCCGTGCATTGCAGAAGCCGTGAACGTCTTGGAAGGCAGGTCAAGGCTGTGGTCCCATAACACTTTGTCAGAAATTTTTTCTTGGCGTTCTCAGATCCACCACAAGTGTCCATGGCTTCTTAGTGCAAAAAGAATTCCAAGGAAGGTGTGTGCTTTGGGTCGCCACAACACCAAGGGAGCAGAATTCTGGCAGAATGCAGGTTGCAGAAACTGAGCAGGGCTGAAGATCATTAATGGTTCGTTCTTCCGGTGAGGTTACATCAGTGATCTAAGCTTTCTAATGAATCCAAGCACGTCCAAAACGGAGCAGGAGAGTCCCTGATACGGCCATCGAAGTAACCCTTGGTGGAGCAGCTCACCGTGTCTTGCAGGCTAGGTAACGGGAGGCGCTTCGACGATGACCCGTCGGAGCACCTTTCCTCGCCCAGAAGTCATGGAGAAGTTCACCCTGGTTAAGAAGGTCCCTCTGGTCACTTCATTCATGCCCCTGGTGCATTGGAGCTCGTCGGAGACAAACTCCGACCACCGTGGTGGAATAATTCTGTCACCCATGTCAGAGACCCAGATTCCACCCGCCGACCACCCGAACTTCGGATGGGGCTAACTTTTTTAATTCTCAGCCAAATCAAGCAACTGAAAGCTCAAAGCTGCATGGAACAATCCAAGGAGTCCCAATATGCAATAGGATTAGACATCCAACCACTCTCTAGTGGTCGAACCAAGAAAACGGCAAACAACATCCATGGCAGGGGCACTTTTTAACATGCTCTAATTGTCTAGCGCTTGCTCCATTTGCCTTGAACTTGCTCCAGATGTTTTGGACTTGCTCCAGTTCTCTTGGACTTGCTCCAGTTTTCTTGGGCTTGTTCTAGTTGTCTTGGGCTTGCTCCAATTGTCTTGGGCTTATTCTAGTTGCCTTAATCTTTCTCCAGTTGTCTTGGACTTGCTCCAGTTTTCTTGGCCTTGCTCCAGTTGTCTTGGCCTTTCTCCAGTTGTCTTTGCCTTGCTTTAGTTGTCTTGGCCTTGCTTCGGTTGTCTTTGGCTTGCTCCAGTTCTTTTGGACATGCTCCAGCATTATTGCGCTTTCTCCAATTGTCTTGGGCTCGATATAGTTGTCTAAGGCTTGCTTCAGTTGTCTTGGGCTTGCTCCAGTTGTCTTGGGCTTGCTCCAGTTGTCTTGACCTTGCTCCATTTGTCTTGGGCTTACTCCAGTTGTCTTGTCCTTACTCCACATGTGTTGGCCTTGTTCCAAATGTGTTGGACTTGCTCCAGTTTTCTTGGCCTTGTTCTGGTTGTCTTGGCCTTGCTCCAGTTGTCTTGGCCTTGCTTTAGTTGTCTTGGGGTTGCTCCAGTTGTCTTAGGCTTACTCCAGTTGTCTTGGGCTTCCTCCAATTGTCTTGGGCTTGCTCCAATTGTCTTGGGCTTCCTCCAGTTGTCTTGGCCTTGCTCCAGTTGTCTTAGGATTGCTCCAATTTTTCTTGATCTTGCTCCAATTATCTTGGACTTGGTCCTGTTGTCTTGGGCTTGCTCCAGCTGTCTTGGGCTTGCCTCAATTGTCTTGGGCTTGCTCCATTTGTCTTTTCCAGAGAAAGAATCCAACTAGACCACCCTCAGGTGCTGCATATTCCAATTCCTCAATAACCGGTTCAGCTTTGGTGAAACCACCTCGGTAATATGGACTAGCCGTTGTTGGTGTCTGACTTTCCAATAGGCATCTGACCGAGTGATCTCCTAATAAGCGACACGTTCACAAAGCGCATCCGGCTAGCGCACGAGAAGTCGTTACCCTTGTTGTCTTGTCCTGTTCTGCTGTATATACCGAGGATGTTCATTCCCTCGATTTTACCTTGAATAGTTCTCTTCATCCTGTTCGCCTTCGGTTCTGCGGCTTTGCCGATGTGTCTTCGCTCTGCTTGCTTTGCGCTCATTCTGCTCTTGCCATTAACTCTCAACCCCCGATTCCTTGCTCTATCACTCCAACCCTTTGCTCAACCCTCATCAACTCATCACTCTCGCTCCATCTCAACTTTCTCTCGTCTGTTGCTTGTCTACCTTGCTCCTCAGCCTGGCGCATCACTTCTTGTCCAGCTCCCGTGACGAACTCCCAGGGACGTCTCTCGCCTCCTTGCAGCCGTCATCCATCTAACGTACCTTCACTTGTTTCATTTCTTCTACCTACTTCTACTACTACCGTCTCTTACTCGCTCCATTCTTCTGACATGTTGTAGAGCATCAGGCAACATCACCTGGTACCCCTTGACCCAGTCAACGCTTCGCTGCTGCAATCGTAACACGCTTCTATCCATCATTCATCTATCGCCGCCGCCGCTGTTTCGCGCTGCCCAGCTTTGCCAGCTGCTGACGTCAGGAGCACTACTCCGATTGCTCCTCAAGCTGAAGCAACTTCCCATCACCCTATTCAGGCCATGCGCCCAATCTGTGCTGGTGGCCAACACTTGGTGACACATCGTCAATAACAGCCATAAGTTTCTCTCGAGCTAGCGCTTGTCGACATGTTCCTCGAAGCTTCTTGTCGCCCGCAATCCTGTCCCCATCTGCCTCACCTGCTTCAATCTACGTCATCTTCATTGACCTCGCTACCATCTTCCCGAGCCGCCCTCTTACACCGCTTCCTCTCGGTAATAGCAGTATGCCATTTGTCATCAGGATGTCGGACACCACTAGTTTCCTACCCGTTGGTCTTGGGCCAACTGGAGAACAAGCCGTCACTCTCCTGACAATAGAGCAGCTGGTTATCTCGCCCGCACCCACTGCCGCTCACTCCGCATCCTCCTCTGTCGCCATTGCCTCATCAGCCTCAGCTTCCTCCTCATCATCTCCACACATTCGCCTCATTACCCTCCTCTTCATTTGCACCGCACCTTTGCCTCATCAGCTTTTGCATCTTCCTCACTCCGCTTCAATATCCACTTCATCTGCATCATCAACGTCGCTCTTCTGCAGCGCACGTGGTTTCGCCCATGTGCCCACTCCATCCTCCATCACTCCTACCGCTTTCCGCATCATCCTCCACTCAGCAAACGGATCCGCCTGGTCGCATCGCCTGTTGTGCGACGATGTGCGCCCACACCAAAACTTCAGCAGTGCATGCTGTACCCAACATTCATCCTCAGTAGTTCTCGCTTCCATTATCAGCAATCTTTAGCATCTGTGGCTGGTACAAGGACCTGCACGTGCCAACTGCCCATCTCGCAGTGGCCTGCACCCACGCCGGTGGCACATTATTCACGGCGCATTGGCCCCTGCCTTCCCCTTGCCGCATCCTACTTCTCTACCTAGCAGCGCTTGTGGTTTTTGCCCCTGCGCCCACTCTGTCATCCATCACTCCTGCCACTTTCTGAATCATCCACTCGGCAAACGGATCTGCCCGATCGCATCTCCTGCTGCGCGATGACTTGCACCCACGCCAAAACTTCCACAGCGCACGCGACTCGGCCCTACGCCCAATATTATCTATCACCAGCTTCCTACGTCATCAATAAACTTCAGCATCTGCCACCAGCACAAGGATCTGCATGAGTTAGCTGCCAGTCTCGTAGTAGCCTGTACCCACATTGGCAGCAGATTTCTCGTGGTGCATCAACCTCGTCCTGCCCTTGCCGCATTCTACTCCTCTATTCAGCAGCGCACGTGGTTTTGTCCTTGTGCCAACTCCATCATCAAACGTTCCTCCGCTTGCCCGCATCATTATCCGCTCAGCACAAGGACCTCCTCGGTCACATCGCTCTTCTTGCGAAGACCTCCGCCCACGCCGAAACTTCCTCAGCGCACGAGGCTTGCCCCTGCTACCACAGCTCGTCATCATCCATCATCTGCCTCCGCTTATCATAAGTACTCATCAGCATCTGTTATCAGCAAAGAAAGGACCTGTACTAACCAGCTGCCAATCATGTAGCGGTCTGTACCCACGTTGTTATCAGATTTCTTGCGGCACGTTGGCTCTTGCCATTTTTCCTCGCTACAGACTACTCCTCTACTACCTGAATATGGCTCAAAGAAAGCAACATGTCAATGCGCCGGATAGCAACCGTCTAGAAAACGGGTCCCGACATGGGAGGCCGCCAGCCGCTCTTGGTATTGCAACCAAGATAACATATCACCCTCGAACAAGGGATCCACACTTTAGGTTTGTTTGGTTTGCAACCTTACAAAGTCCGCATGTTGGTATTTAGTGTCTACCTTTGGTTAGACACTTTGTGAGGAGTCTCAAAGGCAAGAACTGTAAATGGATGCATGCAAGGTACAGGCTTTTATACTTGCAGAGCTTTGCTAAAGCTTCTGCTTGTAGTGGCTCCATTGGAGCCCACCTCAACCTACAGTCCTACTTGGCGCATCCTTAGACCACCAAGTATCATCCTCAAGCCAAGCTCTAGTAAGCTTCCTAGAAGCTTCCTGTCCCAGTTTGGGCAACAAAAAAATTTGCGGCCGTCGCGGGGTTTGAACCCGCGACCTCTCGTTTGAGACTCTGGTGACTATTCAACCATGCCAAAAAGGTATGGTTCCTATGATGAGCCACAAGGGACATACGCATTTTTGGCAGTGCATTCCTAGCCCATCTCAGAACAGACCAAGGGGAGGTACTCCATAGAGCAGTGCATGCCTTGTCTGTATGTGTAGCTAGCCAGCTAGACAGTGGACAAGGTGCATACTATTTCAAAAAATCTCTCCCTTACACCTCTGTCCATCTGGCGCTTACTGGGCTCCATCAATGCCTTGGGGCTCACCCTTCTTCTGCCATACTCCTCATGCCGAATCCACGAATGCCTGCATAGTACAAGTCGCTCTCCAGCAGCTTGGTCATGCAGTCAGCAAGCATGCTCTTCGTTCCGCAGTGCTGCAAGTCCACCACGTTCTTCATGACCAGGTCATGTGAGAAGTGGTAACATATGTCAATGTGCTTCGTTCACCGGGAGATGATCTCATCTTCAACCATCGAGATAGCACTCATGTTGTCCACGTGTACAACCGTGGCGTCCTTCTATGGCAGTGTCATTTTTCCAAGCAGGCTGCACAGCCACTGAGTCTCCTTGCACAACTCAGATAGAGAAACGTACTCGGCCTCAGCCGTGGATACGGAAACACAATTGTGCTTCCTGCTGGACCATGAGATGGCAGCGCCATTCAAGATGCACACGTATCCATAGGTGGATTTCCTGTCGTCAAGATTTCCTCCCCAGTCACCGTCGGTGTAGCACTTCAAGCGAAGGGGTTCCCTTCCTTCTTGGCCTCCAAGGACGAGGCCCATGTGACGTGTCTTCTACAGGTAGCGCAAGATGCGCTTGACTGCCTGCCAATGTTGTGGCCCAGGGTTGGCCACGAATCTGCTCACTTGTCCCACAGCATAGCAGATGTCCGGACGAGTCCCTACCATGGCGTACATGATGCTATCCACAGCGGACCGGAAGGGGATGTCTTGCATCTCGCTTTGTTTTGCTTCGTTGCTTGGCGACATGGAGGCATTCAGCTTCGTATCGGTCGTCATTGGGGTGCTGACAGGTTTGTAGTCTTCTATGTGGTAGCGCTTCAGTACCTCACCGATGTGTTTGGTTTGGTTGAGTTCGATGGTGCCTGCTACTCGGTTGTGGTGGATGGCGATCCCGAGGTAGTACTCGAGAGGACCCATGTCCTTCATCTTGAACCTTTTGCTGAGGTCAGACTTCAGCTCATCCAGCAGCTCGACCGAAGACGAGCAGATGATCAGATCATCCACGAACAGTGCAACCAGCATTAGCCCTCTCCCATCATCGCGCACATACACGCTCGGATCACTGTGGCAATGCGTGAAAGAGAGACCGGTCATGAAACCGTCCATCTCTTTGTACCACATCCTTGGGGCCTGTTTCAGCCCGTAGAGCGCTTTCACCAACTTGCACACCTTACCCTCGGGAGCTTCGACTCCTTCGGGCACCTCCATCAGCACTTCCTTGTCAAGCTTCCCATAAAGAAAAGCTGTCTTGACGTCCATCTGGTGTATCTCCAGGTTCTTTGCAGCTGCAATGCCAAGGAGAGAGCGGATGGAGGCAAAGGTCACGACGGGCGCGAACGTCTCATCGTACTCAGAGCCCGGGCGTTGAGAGAACCCCTTAGCCACTACCCTTGCCTTGAACTTGTCGATGCTGCCGTCTTGCTTCTTCTTCACTCGGAGGACCCACTTGGATCCCACCACGTGGGCCTTGTCGGGTCTATCCACCAGCACCCACGTGCCGTTCTCGACAATGGACGCGAGCTCGCTGTCCACTACCTCCTTCCACTTAGCCGCATCTGGGCCATTCATCGCCTCCGCCACTGTGGATGGCTCTCCCTGAGCCATGCACGACCAGCTCAAGCCGGTCCAATCATCCTCATACCGCAAAGGTGCTTTCTTTGGTCGCAAACTGCGCCGGGGTAGTGGTGCGGCTTCTTGCTTTGGTGCTAGTGCTTCCACAGGTGGTGGTTTGTCGTCGTCATCGTCAGAAGAGTCGTCAGACTCCAAGTCAGACTCGGAAGCCCTGGACGCCTCGGAATCCGCGTCCATGTCAGATGCTGCATCATCCTCCGCAACATCTTTCCCATTCCTACCACCTGCTGGCAAAGCGAGCCAGTTGTCGGGCGCTTGGTCTCCGGACTCAAGCAACACTATCCACTCTCCCACTTTGGGAGTGAGGATCTGGTCCAGCAGCTCTCCCTTTCCAAGGGTGCGTTCGTCAAACACGACGTCGCGGCTCCTCACGAGCTTGCCTGCTGCCTGGTCCCAAAGCCGATAGGCTTTGTGTGACGTGTCGTACCCAACCATGAC
>SZWC01032491.1:0-20951 GCA_023375785.1 Penium margaritaceum | reverse complement strand
TTGGGGGGGGGGGGGGGGGGGTTTGGGCCACATCGTTACAAAGCCGCCACCACCAACTCAGTTCAGGCCATGAGAGCCATCCCACCAAACTCCAAAGCGACGGCACCAACCTATCCCGACCCAGTTCCTCCATGCAGCCCACTCTACAACTCTGCATGCATTGCATGCATGCAACACAGCACAGCGGAATCTGAGCGTTCAAGTCGCACATGAGTTCTCACATCACTTCCGACCTCTCTCGAGACGCTTTTGAGCTTTCCACACGCTGCGAAGAGCAACCACCAAACTTTGCACCAACCCTTTCATGCCGCCTTGCACAGCCCTTTGCAGGAAAAGCATTTCCAAGACGTCTTCCACAACGTAGGAAATAAATTTTTTTCTGCTGCACCAGCCAACTCTCACCAGAATCCCTTGATGCCGCCCTCCACGGCTCTCCCCTGCCGTGTGCGGAAGCCGCCGCTCAGCCCGCCCACCTGCGGCGCGGCATCGACCAGCGTCACCCTCACGCCTGCCACGCGGCTCAGCGCGTGCGCCGCGCCCAGCCCCGCCCACCCCGCGCCCACTACCACCACCTCCTTCGCCTCCGCCTCCCTTACCTCTGCTCCCTCACGCTGCTGCTGCTGCTGCTGCTGCTTCTCGCCCTCTTCTCCAGCCCCGTTCTCCCCTGCTGCTGCTGCTGCTGCTGCTGCTGCTGCTGTGCACCGCCGGCGTGCCCCCGCGTCTGCTCTCACGCCCGTGGCCATGCCGATCCACCCTCTGGCCACCGGCCCGCCCACGACAAGACGCCCTCCACACGTGCGGATGGCGTCGTCGAGTCGCCCTCCACGCGCACCGTTGCCCTCGCCCTTCACGTCCCCAGCAGCACTCAAGCGGACACGCGCGGTCCCGCGCTGTCTTCCGGGGCGGGAGGGGCAGGGAAGGGGGTGTCCAAAGGGCGATGGGCCGCAGATGGGCCGCCGCGGGAATTCGATGCCCGCCCTACAACGGACGGGCGTCGAGCCCCACCCAACCGGCGCGCAGGAGGGCAGCAAGAGTCGCGCCATGGGAGCTCTCTGGTCGGGTTGGGCCTGGCCGAATGAAGGTGGATGCCGCTCAGAGCGCCCGCCTCATGTGGCGCCTCCTCCTCCTACAGCCGCAGGTTGTGCTGCTGCTAGCCTTCTAGCGAGGGAGCCGGGAGCCTTGTGGCGTGCGAGTCTCGCGTGTGCTACGCACGAGTCTCGTCAGTGGTAGAAAACGAATTCGCGAAGACCAGGCTTTGTGGCTAGGTACCGTTCGTGTGAGGTCTTCACACATTGGGTGCTGCTGCTGCTTGTCAAAACTGTCTAGTTGGAAGATCCATAAAATCTAGTTTCACAGACGGCAGATTTGCATGCATCTATCTTGTACTTCGGCATCATACGATCATCGCACAAAAATACCATTTCATTAGGCTGAATGACAAATAAATTGTATGCTCCACTCATAGGCTCTATGAATCAAAACATTGCATTATTCCGTAGCCGTATGTCCGCATGTTGAAGGCCTGACGAATCGCTTGCTGGTTTTGGTCCCAGTCTCCACGCGAGGCCCCATATATGTCCATTGATTTCAAGGATAGCCTACCTTTCGCGGGGCCCTATTCCGAATGCCGTAATTTTGGCATTGTCGTCACTCAAAAGGCGGCGACGACAGGTATTGATGTCTCACGAGAGAGAAAGTATACATTGTCTTCAAGTCAATGTCGTTAATTGCCACAGAAGGTAGAAATGTCCACAAAACCACGTGAAATTCCTCTTTCGCTTGCCGTTCCGTTTAGTACCACAATGTTTCCTTGAGAGCCAGACCACCGCCTTTTCTCCCTTCATTTGACTCTTTTTTCCCGCTTTCTAACGCCCACATAAACATCTTGCACTGAAAAGGATTTTTGGCCATAGCTCCTTCCATATTGTTCAATATACATTGGAGAGACCATGATAAATCTGACCATACGCCATGTCCACGGTTTTATTCCACTTCACAACATCTTTCTTCTCCCGAAATCTCTGCAACGACTTCATTTATGCTCATTTTTAAGTCATTTGAGTGATTATCGCAAACTCCATGAAGATTGTTGTTGCTTTACATGTAGACGGAACATTAAGGTTTTGAAAAAGATTTAAAACCGTTAAGAAACATCAGGACAGTAGTCGTTTTTTGCGGAAAAGGCTATTAGTTGATGCAACGAGTACCTTCAAGCAATCGTAGTAACTAGAACAGGAAAACCTTTCACGTTTGTGAAAGCTAGCAAATATGGGCCCGTACCACAATCGTTTCAGTGTTTTCTCACGTAGTAATGTTTTTATCTCACCCTTATCTCCCGATGAATCCGCTGGCCTTAACGTACCATACACAAATTGCGGCTTTTGAAATCATACGGTAGAGATTAGGGACAGACTTGACATACATCTAACGTGCAATCTCGAGACAACATCGATGCTCGGCCACTCGCCTATACATCATATGTGGTGCATGCGCGGTGCAAACACGGATCCTCGCAAAAGTTCGCCCAAAATAAAATTCATTTATGACATTATCTTATGTCTTGAAGCTTTGATCCTGCCTCTGATTTAAGAAGGTTGAAGTCTCCCCTCACATGCTTTAGCACATTTTTAAGGTAGTTCTTGTAATCGTGATATTGGCCAAAGAGAGCCTCAGGTAAATGATGGGGGATTTCACGCACCAAAAAAATCGTCAACAAAGATATGTGAAAGGGTTCCTTTGTGATAGCGCGTAAAAAATGAAACTCAAGCTTGTTTAGGAAAAACTCCAAATTCAGGGCAGTAACCCCTCATTTCAAACTTGTGGATAAGGAAGTGAGATAAAAGTGGAATTTTCCTTCAAAGACATAGAATGCTTGAGTCTCCTTGCACCAATCATGAATGACGATTGCTTGTAAGAGTGACGCAGAGGCAAAAAAACCCCTCAGCAAGATGTGGATGCAATTTCGCAAACCTAGACAACGACCTCCATGTACAAGTTGGAAACACATCCCGTTACAAAACAAGACTTGGTGACGTTTAAAAATATGATGTATCCGACCCCTCCATGCATGGCCGCTCCTATTTTCCCTAAATAAATGGTGTATTTGTGTAGTGACTTGGGGAGTGTATCTAATGTTGGTTGAAACAATTGGATCATGGATTGTACTTGTGATGATGATTGATACAAAACTCATGAATTCATTTTCATTCCGCAACACTCTCTACTACACCAATCAACATGCCCTCTTAGTTTCAAATTAAAAGACAAGTGTTTTCATCTCTCCACCCATAAAAGGGGCAACTATCTTCCGATTATAAATGGGCGTTTGTATCTACTATGCATGCAACCAAGAAACACCTATACTCTATAATCACTACGATGCGGGTCAATCCATCCTTAACGTGAACTTGAGTTTCTTGTAAAATGTTATGGTTCAACTACTCATTAATTAGGATCATGACATGTTTTAAGGCTTTCACCTAGTTCTTACGGCTAATACAATGACATCAATAAATGAATGCAAACCAACTACATGTTGGTATCTCAATCTAGGTGGTCCGTGTATCCACTTAAACTAATCATGCTCAATTTTGGGAATAAGAAAAGAAATAAAGTCATTTAATTAGATATTTATGCATAATGCATTTTTTCAGACCATGTTTATAAATTCTTCATCACTTTCTTACAAAGGTTTGGTGGAATTCACAATTCTAAACAATCTAGAAAAATTACCCTTTGATGAATGTCCTTCACTCACAAATTCGTATGGATAGGATCTAAAAATGCAAAAGCAATACATGAAACAGACTCATGTTCTGAAAAATGATACTATCTAAAAATGTGAACAGAAGAAGAACCTCAGAACACCTTAAACTTCAGAAGCTTGAAGTTGTAATTGTTTTTATATGCCATGAGCTTGCATCAAACCAATGATATCAGCTTCATGTTTTGGGCTTTTCATATGAGAATGATAACTAAAAACAATAATTAAAAATTTCATACAAAATTATTTCAATACAATGATAGATGGTTTGGTTATAGCGTGAAAAGTGGCATGTGCACCAGTGGATAGGTCGTATTTATGAAGTGAGGTTAGCCAAGCTTAGGGATGAAATACAAAAAAAAAAACACAAGGATTTTACGTCCTTCAAGCTCTACAATGTTTGCAAAATAGGTGAAGAAATCTATCTGTATGATACACGCATAGTGGACCATTAAAATTCAAATTTAATTGTTTCAACATGATGAAATTTTGTATAGTGGAATCGACTCTCTTGGAAGTCTGCTATGAGTGCATAATTGCCCATGTAAGTGTTGCATAGAAGAACATGTGCACAGCTCTTCAAAAGGATTTGCAATGAGGGCCATCCACACTAAGGGATCCAAGATGAAACCTTAGCCTACTCTGAAATTCCAACCGCATGACAATGTTAACATCATCAACCATTGGTTCCTTTCATGAAATCAAGATATTTGATTGTAAGTGAAAATTAAGTTTTTGAGGTGCTATTTTGAATATCAGAGCATCCACCATTTTGGTACACATGATGTTCCAAACAATTTTGTTATCTCAAGCTAGATGTATGAACATTTGTGGAAGGAGGATGGGTGAATTTTTGAATGAAATTAGAGAGACAATGCATCCATGGTGGACTTTCAAATCTTTGTAGATAATTCTAGATCACATGGGGAAATACATGAAGATATCCACAAGTACCGTCTTGAGGACGTACAAGACGCCTACCGTGGATGCCTTCAAACAAAGTGTAGAAATCTAAAACTGGAGTAGACTAGTGGTAGAACCACTAGCTAGTGGTAGACCCACACCCTTGTAAAAGGTGTGTCTTAAGGCACAAGATTTTCATGTCAAAGGCTAAAGCTCCTACAAGCAGACACTTACGGCATCATAGTGAATGTAAGGCATGATCTATTGTTTGAAGGTATACCGGACTGAGTGATATGAGCTCTTTAAGTAATCCTGAGAGGGCCTCTTTTGATAATCTTGCATTAGAGGTTATAGGTTAGCTGAAGAAAAACCAATAAAATGAAGGCTTAATGGCACTTAAAAGGTCACAAAGAAGTTTAGAGAGGTTGTAGTAATAAGTTGACCAACCACCCTTCACTTGGAATGTGAAGGATCATACCCTCAGAAGGCCACAAAGGGCATCATAGACTTTGTAAGAGCCAAAACTTAATCCTCGCCTCTCTCCATTTGTGGAGGTGAATATTCTCTTTGCCCAACGTGGACAAAATGCACAAAAAGATGCATTTTATTCATAGAAACCCAGTAAATCATATCACTCCTCCTTAATTGATGATGATGGTTGTTGAGTGTGGTCCATGTTGGAATTATGGAAGGATCCTTGAATCAAAGACACATGTTGTGTACTCGTTCCCTTAAGATGATGGTGTTTCTACAATGCTTGCTTACAAAGAGGCCTACTATGGGTCTAGAACTAAATGAAGGCATAAATGCCGGCTCACCAAAAACGTAGGGCTAGGGATGTTGTGCAAACCTTATCCTCACCCGTCTTTTTTATTGGAATGTCCGTGAATGGCTCGAGCGGGACTGCGTTCGCTCACACAACCCCTTGCTCTTACTTTTCCGTGGAGACTGCAATCCTCGTAGTACCCGCAAACATCATGAGGTTTGCAATTTCCACAAAACTGTAAGGGGAGGTTGGGTACCCGTACAAATAGCAATCAAGAGATTGGTCAGCACATCTGAAGATCAACAATAAATCATGGTTGACGATCCCTAGCTGACGACTAGCGGTCAAATGTTTGCAATCGATAGATCGGCATGCCCATACGAGGGAGGGTGACACGAACTACACCATTGGTCAATAGCTGCTTGGAACTCATCCAAAACAACTTAAGGTTAATGGAATGTGTGGTTGTTTTAGAAATTTACAAAAATAGCCAAGCCATTAGAGAAGAAGAGAAAAAGTCACCAACATGTTCAGAAACAGCTTGAACATTTTCTAACAATTTGTTTTTACAATGGAGGTAAACGTTGCTTTCAACCTTCAAGATAGAATTTTTTGGTGCTCCCCCTTCAATTCTACAAGCACATGGATTCTGAGTTGAGGCCTCTAAGCCCACTATAAAAGGCCAAAGGCTATGGCATTACAAAGCCATTATTGGGAAGTGTAACTTTGAGGATTGCCTCCAACTTCGTGGACCACAAAATTGTTGAAACAAGATATCTTTTAGACACCTTGTGGGGGAGTGATCCTTGATCTTCAATTCTAGGTTGAGTAACTTCCTAGCTAATGACAATGTTCTCCTTGATGTCGAGATGAAAAGAATCCTCCACTAACTGTAAAGAAAATCAAAACATTATCAAGATGCACCACCAAGAGACATTTTGTGTTCCCATTTAGATTTGAGGAAGATATTTGAAGTCTTACTTTTTGTAGACATTCCAAGCAAAGTTAAGCGTTGCTTGCTCTTTCTTTCACTTTTGGTGCTCAGAAAAGATACTTTGATGGAGGAATCACCAATACGGGTGTATAATAGTGTGAGAAAAAAACATGTACTGACTTCTCCGATGTCAATGGATAGAACTACGAGGAAGCCTATATGCACATTCCTAGCTATGGGTAATCCTGCTCCGCGTTAGAGCATGAGATGAGTTAGGGTTTTTTTTTTCAGCTTTGTTTTACAAAGAGAGTGTTGTAAAAAGTAATGTGTAGATGGTCAAATTAAGGCTAAGTGATGAGTCCGTAGGTTTGATGCCTCCAAGGAACACCCGTCAATAATTAGCACATCTTTGACAAGAAAGGAACCTTAGGATACATGATTGAAGAGGGATCTAGTAAAGGATAACTTTGTCATAGCACCCAATCCTACAACAAAGTACAAAGGAAATGGTGATCAAGTAGGGTCTTTGTATTGAATGAGGTCGACTCCTTGGATGTAACAAACACTTTATCCATTAATTATCATGCTTGAAATGTCCATGCCTTTTGTAAAATTTTTCATATCTAGAGAAATTGGTATGTAATGTTCCCTTCCTTCACGATCCAAAATCAATTGTAAACTAATCTAATGAGGGTTGATGTTTGTGGGGTGCAACAAGGGCCTGATTCCTTGTTGTTCTAAGACTGTTGTGCTTGGAGAGCAACTATAGATATGGTAAAAAACTGGAACTGAGAGAATGCTGGGACTAATTGACTATAGTTGATCACAACTATTGTACAAGAAATAGTAGAGCAAACACAGTTGATCTAGAAACTAACTCTAGAGTCTCAGACCATGACATAGCTCCCGGCGCACAGGTGGGCAACGTCTACCAAGATACCTCTAGCCAAGTAGCTTGGGCCTAGGACGTAGTGTGACCACCTCTTCTAAGTGGTCAGGCCTTCATGTAGTTAGGGTCGTCCTCCTACCTTGGCTGGAAGACAACTTTCACGCTCACTAAGGGCTTAAGAAGAGTGTCTGTAGAGTCTTGGCCTCAGGTTATGTCTAAAGCTGGTGGAAGCTGTTGTGGTTGACCGCTGGCGAAAAGGTTGGTGATGACTGAGATGTTCAATGAAGACTTCCAGTGTGACCACCTTTTATAGAAGGTTTCTCGCAAGTTAACGGTTGTTCAATATGGTAGAAGATTCCGGCTACATGTGAGAGAATTCCTAGCGTCGGAATCTTCTTCTAGGTAGTAGCCCCTTTAGTAGCTCCTGCTACTGAGTCGTGCATGACTATGCTGATGCATAGTTATCCCCGCTCCTGGCTTTGCATGTGGCTGATGACTCGTGCATGCATGTTTTGAAGCCATTTTGTGTCGTTCATGCATGTGTTGATGCGGAGCATTCCCCAATCTGGGCCTCACATGTTGCTGCTGGGTTGCACTCATGCACAAGGCTATGCAAGGCGGTTGACAATGCCCACTTAAATATAGCACCACCCTTACCTAACCCAGCCCATAACCTAGTAGATCGTACTCGCACTACACAGCTGCTGACTAGTCTGGGTTAGCACGCATGCACAGCCCTCTTATGCATGCAACACACAGTGTTTTATAGCTCTTGGGTCCATTCCCTCCATGGACTTGGATGCCAGAATTAAATCTAGCTGATAAAAGCGAGGAGAAAACTCCACCGTTGAACTTGGGAATTTCTTAGAGAAAATTCCCTAGCTCCTTGAAAACTCCTCCAATTTTGAAACCAACTACACCCACTTGACCAAAAAAAAGCGCAATAATTGTTACCCAAAACACTCCCCTTCGATTGGTGCACTGAAGAATTTAATAGTTTTCAGTGAAGAAATTGGTGAAAGGAGGTGTCTCCCGGAAGTTTTTGATGTAAGAAGAAAGTTCTACTGCTTCCCTATTGTTGAAAAAATTGAGAAGAGGCTTTTCCTTGCTCTTGGGCTTGAAATCAACCTGCTTGTTGTTGAATACCACAATTGAGGCTCTTAGTGGTTACTTTTTCAATTCAAGAGGTTGCTCCAAGGCTTTTCCTGCCATTACTGCCATCAAAACAAGTTTGGTGGCGTCTAAGGTTGACTAGGTCCTTTTCGTTGACGTATGTCGTAAAAAAAATGCATAGGGGCGTTTTTGGCGCATGCTGCTGCATGGAGAGGTGCTCTAATTGACTTGCCCTTTGCTTAAAAGCTTCTTTTATGCTTTCTGATGGGTGCCATAATTGCTAAGATAGAACAAAGAAAGATTCTTCTCTCCCCCTCAAGTTCTCGACTAGCTAGAGGTGTAAAAATTTCCATTTCTACGCTGCTGACATCATTATGCTTCCACATATGCGAAGTCAGTGCTGCACAACTTTGTTGAGGATCTGTGCAATTCTGGTAGGTAAAGTAAGATTGAGGTTGTGCCACTAGCTTGGCACTCGCTGGGAGCCTACTAGTTCTCACCAAAAGTGCTTGTTGAGTGAGAAGAATGCACCAAACTCTTTGGCTCTCGCAACCCGTCATTTTCCTGTCGCCACCCTCGTCCTTTTCGTGGCTCGCTCTCCAGGTGTTGTCTCATGGTGGAGGGGGTTTGTGGAGGGTGAAGAGAAGTCGCGAGCTTGCTTGCCACCCCTTTGACGAGCGAGCTTGCGTGTTTGCTCGCCTCCATCTTGGCAAGCTTGCTCGCTTGCTTGTTGCCCTCGCTGTCTATTGCAACGGTAGGCAGCTTTGCTGCCAAGGCTAACGTTGCGACAAGCCTACTGATTGCTGCCGCCCCTGCATCTCTCGCAGCTCCCCCCCTTGCTTTTGCCGCATCTGCTTCGCCGGAAAGCCTTACTTCGCTTGCCTACTATGATTGCTACTTCACTCGCTCCCCCTTCTCTAAAAAAGCGGCTCACGACACCTTTTCCTCTCCGTTTTCCCTGTCCACACTACCAACTTTTTACTGCTCTTTGAGGAATCAATTGGGTCCTTGGAAGAACAATTTTCAATAAACATTGGAGTCTAAAGGAGGTTTCCTAATGAAGCAAGGGATTGAAGAGCATGATTGAAGCTGGTGGTTGCCTGAGGGCAGAAATGACTTATTGTAGTAGGCTGATGAGGGAGAATAGGCTTGAAGCTTTTGGATGTCATGCCCACAGTGAGCGTGACTGAGTCTGTTGACAATGAAAGAACTCAAACTACAGCCTAGGAAATTTCTAATGTTGATGAATTTTCTTAAAGTCTCTGGATCTCTGCTACTTGCTCCAGAAAAATTGTCTCGTGCATCATTTTACACAAATATTCATTTTTCTTTGTGCACAGATCATTGATGGCATTGGCACGAGTCTTTCACTACCGCGTGTCTCCTTGGTCGCCCTTCCTTAGGGGATACTACGTGTTTGGCACTAGGCATAAGTCCACATTGCTCCATGCACCTTTGAAGAATGTCCAATCGGGCACATTTGGTCAAGAAACCTGCTGCTTGCGCTGTTCTAGGAATGTGCTTAAGGATGATTGTGTGGTTGATCACCTTTGAGCAAATCTAGTGGCCGTAGATATCAATGTGCTTCGTTTGCCACTCGGACTTTGTAGAGATTGTGAGATCATGGCAATTTTTTTGTCAATGTAAACTGTTCTTGGACCATATTGAGGAACACCAATGTTGTCAAGGAGGTTCCTCACGTATGTGACCTCTTGAGCTACAACAGTCGGCGGGACATAGTGAGCTTCAGCCGTACTGAGTGTGATGATGTTCTCTCTCTTACTTGACCACAAAACAACCGTTCAAGTAAGGAAACAGACAAATCCTGTGGTGTTACGACGGTCCTCCTCTGTACCGCCAAAAACTGCATCCACATAGCAGCTCAAATCCAGGTCTCTTGACGAGCCGAAGACCAACCCTATGTCATCCGTAGACCAAAATTACCCAAGTGCACGGTCTAGCTCCTTTCAAGCCCTTTCACTACACGTCTAATTCCCACGTGCCAAGTTGCTCACTGAAAACTGCACGTCTGGTCGAGTGTAGCTTGAAGCATGCATGAGAGAACCGAATCTTCTCCAATAGTCAGTCCCACTTCTCCCCCTTGGTCCTTGATGGATCAACTTGTGCTGCATCAGGGGAGTTGGAACACAACAATCAGGGACGTCCAATGGTTCAAAAACTCTGCCTGCACAGATTGTTGAGACAACATGAGCATGCATTCGGAGCAGTTGCGCTTCATGTTCATACCGAGGTAGTACTCAAAGCTCAACATCAAGGTCACATTGACCTCTTATGCCATTGCAAAAGAAGTTGTGTGGATGAAGTCTAGCAAAGGGTCAATGATCAAGATGCCGTCCACGTAGACAATAACATAGCAGTTCAAACAATTATCCTTTGTTTGTCGATGTAGGAACAAGCAGTCGTTGTTAGCTGATGGATGAAAGCTCCATGACTCAAGGAGAATTTACAATTTGTGTACCAGAGAAGAGGACTTTGCTTCAATTGGCACAAATTTTTTACAGGCTTGCACACTCTTCTGATGCCATCATCATACCCTTCTGGTTGCTTCATGTAGGCAGGAGTGTCCATTTCTACATGTAGAAAGGCATTCTTCACGTCAAGCTGCTGCACCTCATAATCTTTGATTGCTGCAATGGCGAGCCAATCCTTAACATGGTGCAATACATGTTGAGCGACACTGGCCTTGCACAACGGTACTGGGCGGAGGTGGCAAGGAAAGTAGCGTGCATTATGAATCTCACCCTAACCAAGCCATTGAAAGACAAGGAGAGCAAGGTGTGGACGACGCCACAAGAATTTTGGAGTAGGAGGAAGCCGGCATTGGGTCACCTCCGCACGTTTGGTTATGTTGCACATGTAGTGGTGCGGGCACGTGAAGGGCGGAGCAAGCTGAATCCATGAACCCGCTATTGTATTTTCCATGGGTATGAGAGCGGAAGCAAGGCGTACCGGCTCTTTAACCCAAGGAGGCAAGAGATTGTGCATCGTCGCAATGTCACATTTGACAAGAAATGCCGTTGGACAGATGAGGACGTTGGTCTCTCCAAAAGGGGGAGGTAGCTACCACTCCTTGAGGGGGAGATGCCGGAGGACGTGAATGAGGTTGACGTCCTTGTAGTAGCACCAGCTCGAGAGGATTGCCCAAGGGATGAGCGAGCGGCAGACTTTGTTCCTGCCAGTTTCGATGAGGATTCCAAAGCACCGGAGATAGACATGGAGGTGGGGAGTTGACAGATATCTCCGAGGTCTTTGAGAGAGGAAGAGCATGCGCTTGGAGAGGATGGCATCAAAAGGGGACAGCAACAGCAACAACCACCTCAATAGCTCCGCACGAGAAGCTGTGTGTAGAGAAGGAAAAAGAGGTAAGATGCCGACAAGGACATTTGGAATGGGTGTGTACAAGTCTTCTTAATGCAAGAGGAGCCTCAATCTTTGAAGGAGGCACTACAACAAAACGATGGGGCTGAGCGGGAGGAAGGAATAAAATCTGAGCTTGCCTCCCACAAAGAGAACGGCACTTGGGAGCTGGTTGACCGGCCAGAGGGCAAGAAAGTTATTGGCTCCAAGTGGGTCTTTTGGCAGAAACTTACAAAGAAGGGGGAAGTGGAACAGTACAAGGCGCGGCTGGTGGTAAAAGGGTATGCTTAGAGAAAATGTGAGCACTACGACAAGATCTTCACACCACTGGCCAAGTTTGCCTCCATCTGCACTATCCTCTCAGTGTCAGCGGCCAAGACTAAGAAATCCACCAAATGGACGTCAAACCTGCATTCCTGAATGGGGACGTGGACATGGAAGTCTACAAGGAGGTGTCGGACGGCGTGGATGTAATGCAAGAGAAGGTGTGCTAAATTTGCAAGGCACTCAATGGACTAAAGGAAGCTCCACTCATGTGGTACCTCAAGATGGATAGTTTTATGGGTAAGCATGGCTTTATACGGTGCAAGGTGGATCACAAGGTGTACGTGCGTAAGCGGCCGGGGCTCCACCACATCATCGTCCTCTATGTGGATGACCTCATCCTTCTGTCTTTGGATGAGGGGGATCTCAAGAAATAGCTTGGCAGTCGGTACAAGATATTGGACATGGGCAAGCTTGATTACTACCTAGGCATCTCCATCAATCGGGACAACAGAACACGCGCGCTAAAAAAGGGAAAAGAAAAACATGTGTAGGAGGTGCTCCACCGCTCAAACATGGAGGAGTGCAACACAATCGACATGCGTTTGACAACAACATGTGAGCTGAGCTAGAGCATGGGCCCTAGCACGGAGGACAAGAAGGAGGAGATGACTAGTGTACCATACCTATCTGTAGTTGGCAGTATAATGTATGCCATGGTGGCGACACGGCCTAATATTGTCTTTGCTGAGGGACAAGTGAGCTGTTATGTTGCTGATCCGGAGCCGCTACATTGGTAGGCGGTCAAGAGAATCCTTTGCTGCTTAAAGGAAAAGACGCAGTCGCGTCTTATGTTTGGAGGGGGAGCGCGGACAGACTCCTTCGAGTTGGTTGGCTACTCTAATGTAGACTAGGCAAGTGATGTTGATGACCGTAAGTCAACATCGGGCTATGTTTTTGTGCTTGGTGGCGTAGCAATACCTTGGGCAAGCCCAAATTAGGACTGTGTGGCGCTGTTTAGCACTGAGGTAGAGTATGTTGCGCTCACGAAAGCCGCAAAGGAGGCACTATGGCTTCGGCGACTGCTCAATGAGAGTGGGATGCAAAGAAAGAAGCCAATGGTGATACACGTTGACAACATGAGCACCATCAGCCTGACCAAGAACCCTTTGCTACACCATAGGACTAAGCACATAGAGATCCGACATCAGTTTGCTTAATAACTCGTTACAAAGGGTGATGTTGTGCTTGTGCACTACGCCACAAAGCACATGTTTGCTGATGCCATGACAAAGGCGCAACCCAAGGACAAGCATAATGCTACTTGCATGAAGCTTTGGCTTTTCCAAGCCTCTTGAGTTAAAGGTTGAGCATAGCCAACTGCCATGGGTGATGCGCAAGGTGGAGATTGTTGGAGAGATGCTCCATGGCAGGAGTGACTCCAAAAGGGAACATAAAAAAGACAGGCCCAAGTGGCTGAGTGGTTAATGGTGTCCAGTTCTCGAGGGGCCCGGGTTCAAGTCACACAAGATCAACTTCTGCACTGCCTCAAAAAAGGTGGAAAATAGATGCCAAGAAGCTAGCTCAACCTCTAGGCTTCCTCCTTGAGTTTTTAGAAGGCAAAGTGAGGGTCCAGGAAGGTGGCACACCTTCTAAAATGGGTGACTTGTCCTACAAGGTATCTAAAGGTACCTTGGTTTTCTGGATACCTTCCCTCCTACTTGAACCAAGTTGAGGAATCTAGGAAGGGGTAGAGGCTTCTAGAGGAAGGAAGGGATGCCTTCCTAGGTGGGAAAAAGGATAGCCTACCAAGGGCCACTCTCGAAGCCATAGAATCTGCTAGGAAGCTTCTTATCATGCATGCTTTTATGTTTTGGAAAGATTAGATCAGTGGCTATGAAATTCCACTACTTGTGAACCTTGATCAAGAGTTTATTCCCAGTCAAATGAGGCCAAAGAAGTATTTCCTCATTCTCTGATCAGGTTTTTTCCATCATTGGAACCAGTTGCATCCACAGTTTTCGTCTTTCAAAAAATAGTTCGTGGTCGGGGCGAGCCATTCCTAAGGACCCTCCAGGGTGCACACTCACCATCAGGCCAACAACAAGATCACATTCTACTGCTTCATCTTGCATTGACTTCACAAATGAGTCATAAAGTGACTTGAGGAGGTTTTTTGCGCTGGAGGGCTTGGCTTCACACCCTTCACATGTCAGATGCTTGAAGAAAACAACATCAAGACTTATGACGATACGTTAGGTGTCGATGTTTTAGAACTCCCAACCTTTCATGTTGGGTTTTCTCGCACAAACATGCCCTAAGCTGCTTTGTCTGCAAGCTACTTTCTGTGACGTTCCTCTGGGACATGAAGAAGCGCCATGCAGCCAAATGTCCAAAGCATGGTGATGGCCAGATTGCACTCGTGTTATGCTTAAAGTGGAGTCATGTTTGGTATGTCTGTGTATGACACACGATTTTGCACCCAAACTGCTTTCCTCAAGGCATACGGCCACCAGGAGTTGTCCAACTGCGCTCCTAGTAGGATGGATTTGAATGTCTCCTATACAATACGATTTTCCATTTCTATGAAAGCATTTTACTACGGGACAAATGGTGTAGAGAACTCCTGCACGATGCCCATGTCCTCAAACTATGACATGAATTTTGTGCTTGCATACTTTCCACCATTGCCAGAGCATAGGACTTGCAGCTTCTTGTTACTTTGCCTCTCTGCCATTGCCAGCCATTTGAAGACGTAGGTTGACGCTTCATCTATAAAGAGGGTAGCTCTAAGGAAAACATGTTGCATCATCCACAAAGATGAGGAAATAACGGTTTCCACCATAGACTTTTGGTGAAGGGAGCGGTCTGCAGATGTCAATTTGAACTAGTCTCAGCTTTTCTCTGATGTCGCACTTTTTCACTAGAGGGAACATATGTCATGGCAACATGGCATGAACACGGCTCTCACAATGGTCAGTTCTGCCTTGGCAACTTTCTTGATGTCAAGGTTGTTGACATGGCCCTTCTTCACCATGGATTCCACCAAGTGATTGCTGATGTGGCCAAGCCTCTTATGCCACGCTATAGCATCTACACTTGCTAGTTGGTGTAGACATGCTAATACAAATAAGGAATCCGTCTCATCTTCAGCTCATGCGCAAAAGTCTAGCTTAATCATGCCATGAGGAAGGAGCTGACCTTCTACTTAGGTTTTTCCTTTATGGCTTTTGAGCGTGATATGCTTGTTGCTGGCAACTATCACATAGCTCCTATCTGAAGGCTTACAATTGTGGAGGCATGATTTGTGGTACGTGATGTTTGAGGTACACCCGTTGTCCAAGTACCAAACATAGGGCGAGCAAACTAGTTTGTCACTTTGACTGTCTGTCAGCTTCAACATAGATGTAGTGCAGTCAAACTACTACCCTTTGCCTTCCTCCTTTGCCTTCTTGTTGGACTCCTGACTGCCCTTTTTATCCCTTTCTCCTCCTCTCTCCTTCTTCTCTTGCCCTTGCTTCTTTCCCTTGAATTTTCTCTGCATCCTCTCTTTCTCCTCATCGCGAAAGCTCTTGAAGTATACTTTGTTCACGTGTCCTTTCTTTTTGCAAGAATGGCACGTGATATGAGGACGTGATCCGGTCAGACGACCTATGGCACTACGTGTAATTGCCTATGGGAGGGAGGGCGTTGATTCATGGGAGTATGCTAATTTCATCACTCCATGGCTGTTTGATAGGGAGTGAGACACGTCTTCTCTCCTTCATTTTGGTAAGCTACATTGGAAAAAATACATGCCTTTTCACTTATATGTTAACAATCTTGCTGCTTTGTCAACAACATCCTGTACACGTATGTCTCCTTCAATTTTGCTTCAAGCTTGAACTTGATAACCTTCTTCATGCAATCCTTGTCTGCTGTGAGGCTGATGAGTAGGAAGGTTACAAAGATTGGTTCAGAGATGGGTTCGTCTATGATGGAAAGTTGGTCGCGGTTTGATTTTGCCCTGTTGATGTAGCTCTCAATGTCATTGAAGCTGCTAAGGCTGATGTGGGAGAGCTCTGTGAGGAGATGAGACTTGACAGTGGAGTCGCCTAACATGTAGGTCCCTAGTAGATAGGACCACGCATGTTTGGCTGGCTCAGTTGTTGCCTCGTACATGCGAATGGCTTGTTGGATGCAAGGACTTAGTTGGTTCTCAAGCACCATGTATGCATCTTACGTGAAGTAGTTGAACTCCAACATGATGTGTGGTGGAGATTATGGGGAAGGAGGAACATAGTAGCCAGTATAAAACTTCGAGATGGTGTGAATCTAGGCCAATTGTTTTAACTTGTGGGCCCAGTGCGAGACGTTCTTGCCATCAAAGTGGTCGATCTTGAGCTTGTGTGAATGCAGAAAGGTTCTTTATGCAGGCACATTGTCCTCTAACCCCTGGTACCCAACTCCTTGTGCTGGAGATGTTAGGTTAGTTGTGTGATACTGCTGCACATTTGCAATCATCCGTGATACCTAAAACACACGCTCCATTGTTGGATGTGGTTTCCCCATGTTTTTCTGAGGCGTTGGTGCTTGAAATGATGGCTAAAAGGGTGTCATTGTGGGCATGCCCAATGGAACTTGTGGCTGTTGGGCTAGAAACTGCTATTGCATTCCTACTTGTGCTGATGCTACTGGCGGCACCTCTGGAGGAATGACAGGTTATTGCATAACAGGTGGAGGACTTGGCTAAGGTAGATGTGCTGATGATGCTTATGAAGTTTGTTCATCATGATCAAACTACAGATGCTACTCTTGCTATTGTTGTTGTTATAGTTGTAGTTCTTGTTTTTCTAGCTGAATATGCTACTATAGCCATTCCATCTACTGCTAAAGTTCATTCATGTGAGCATCACGAGTGAGCTGCTCTCGTTTCTAGAGTAGCTCTTGTGCACCAAGTTGCTGACTGAATGCCATGGTCTCTTGCTCCACAACATGGTGCGTTGTTGCTTCTTGTTGGGCCATGCGCTTTTCTTCATTCGCCAAGCATTGTGCTTCTTCCGCCTTACGTTATGCCTACTATGCCACATAGCAACCCTGATTGTTCCCCATACGCAAACCATTGAGGACAAAACTCTCATCAAGAGGTGGAGAGTTTGCACTTGAATTCTCCATCTCCATGTTGCTCATGTAATCCATATTCCCTTTGACATTTGTAGATTGGATTCTACTATGGGCGCTTTGATACATGAGATGCTCAATGGTGTGGGCGACTGGATTCCATAGCTCCTCCAAAACACCACTAGCTAAGACTCAGACCATAGATGTTGTCTGGGCTGACCTTGCTCTGATACCATGTTCATGTTCGTGGGGTGTAGTAAGAGCTAGGTTCCTTGCTGTTGCGACCGTTGTACTTGGAGAGAACCTACACATAGAGTGAAGTACTGGAACTGAGAGAATGCTGGGACTGAATGACTATAGCTGATCACAACTATAGTGTAAGAAACAATATAACAAATGCAACTTACGTAGAGACTAACTCTAGAATCTCATGCATAGACACGAATCCCAGTGCACAAGTGGGCAACATCTTGCAAGATAGCTCTAGAAAAGTAGCTTTGGTCTCAAACGTTGTGTGGCCACCTCTTCTAGGTAGTCACGCCTTATGGTAGTCAGGGGCTTCCTACGGCTTAGGCTGGCAGATTGCTGCCAAGCTCAACAGGGTCTTGAGAAGAGTGTCTATAGAGTCTTGGCCTCAGATGATTTTTGGAACTGGTGGAGGCTACTATGATTGACAACAGGCAAAAGCTTGGTGATGACTGATTTGCTTAATGAAAACTCATAGGCTGGCCACCATTTATAGCAAGTTGCTGGCAAGGTGAGAGTTTTCCATACTGATAGAAGCTTCCGATTGTAGGTGGGAAGATTCCTAGCCTTCGAGTCTTCTTGTGGGCAGTGGACCCTCTATTAGCTACTGCTACTAAGTCTTGTATGGCTAAGCTAATGCACAACGGTCCCTTCTTGTGGCTTGGCAAGTGGATGATGACTCATGCATGCATGTTGTAATGTAATGCTATGTTGTGCATGCATGCATTGATGTACTGCAAACCCAACTATGGGCCTTGCATGCTGCTGCTAAGTCACGCTGATGTAGCATGCTATGGAAGGCGGTTGACATTACCCGGTCAGGTGTAGCCCCACCCTGACTTGACGTAGCCCGGAACCCAGCTGTGTGTAGTCACACGACAGAGCTGTTGTCTAATATGGGTCAGTACGCATGTAGAGTCCTGTCATACATGTAGCACATAGTAGTTTATGGCTCTATGGTTTATTGCCCCCATGGACCTAGATGCCAAAATTCAATCTAGCCTGTACAAGCAGAGAGAAAACTCCTAAGTTGAACCAGGGAATTGTTCAGCGAAAAATCCCTAATTTCTTGCAGACTCTTCTAATTCCGAAACCGACTATGACAGCTTGATCAGAAAAAAAGGCACAGTCATCGTTACCCCGGACAACGAGGACATCAAAACTTTATTGGAACCTTATCATTGAGTTGACATTGTGTCATTTAGAAGTTACGCTTGCCATATTAAAGGGCCCATTGTTGAGTTTCACTTGTATTTGTAGAATAGTTATGTCATTACTAGCCTCCTTAGAATTTCTTGAAGAAACATTTACGATAAATTCTGCTTCTACAAAGTTCATCATTGTTGTCATTCCAGCTTCGTCACTTGGTTCATTGTGAATAATTACAATGGTATAGGTTCGTGTCGAGGACAAACTTGTTTCCATTTAAACTTCATGAGCTGATCTATTTCATGAATTTGTAAATGTTTCAATTTTGGTTTAGGAAATTATATACTGATTCCATATGTGTTAGCTAGTATAAAAGAATAACAATAGGGTCCTTTGTTGTCTCGGGAAAACATGTAGATCCTCCACCTTCGTTTTCTTGTTTTTCATGTATGTTTGTAGATGTTTGCGCTACCGAAGTGGAAAGAGCCATTCCCATTCTTCCTAGTGGAGTTGCTTTATTGTAAAATATTGTGGTAGCTTCCACTTCCGTCTAGGATAAGCTTTCTCCGTTTTTAGCTTTGTCAACTGGCTGAAGAGGGAAGTTTTAACAATGCTTGTTGCCGCTGAGTTCACATTACCTAGTATTCTTTCTTTGTAAGCTAGTATTTTCGATGATTTCTAACAATATGTACTCCCACAAAGGAAACGTTTGCTACTATTTTAAGTTTATGAGCTGGATCATTATCCAAAGCTATAGCAATGTCCTCTTTTGCCATGGAAAAATCATTAGGAATTCAGGCTTCATCAGCTACATTGTGAAATATTGCATTGGTTTCTATTCCAATATGGGAAAAAAATCATCAATTGATAAGATGCACAATGTTGTAGCATAAGGTTTTTCATCCATGGGCCAAATTGCTACTGTTCCAACGTTTCTAGCTAGTTTAATGTCAAGTATTCAAGGAGAGGTTGATATCTTTGTGTACAATCCAACTACTTCTATAGCTTTAATAATAAGCATGATGTAAGATGTTGTAGCTTTTTTTTCTTCTCATGTAAGAGCAACTAATACTATAATTTTCTCAGCTAGCATTATGCAGGCTGCTACACTAATGCACGCTATCCCTATGAGTGGATCTGTTGCCTCTCAAACTTTATCGTCTAGCACCATGTTAGATGGAGTGGATGATTTTGCTCCTCATGCCTATTTTTTGGATCATTTTTTTAAATTGAATATATCAGCCTCAAGCTTGAGGTGAAGATTCATGGGTCGCTAAGAAAACAAGGGTTGCAGTGCAAAAATGTTGGTAATCTGTGGCACATCTTAAGAGGATAGGCTAATGGTGGAAGCTTGATGTTGAACGTGTTCAAAGTATACAACCACTTCCACATTGTACCTTTCATATGTCTTATGTTCAAGAGTGTTATGCCTCTGGAAGAGTCTTTCTTTCCTTCAAATGGTAGTTTTTGTGCTCTCATACCATGTCAAGATTTACAAAAGGTGAATTGGTGAAACATAAAACATTTTTAGATATTTTCATATCATATGGGAAAGTACATGAATACTTTTAAGAATAAGTTGCAAGAATGTAGCCACAAGTGTAGAATTGTGGAGCCGTAAGGCGCTTGCCATGGATGCATTGGGAATAAGTGGGGAAACCTTGACCAAGAGAAGAATTCTTGTAAGGCCACTACATTTCACTAAACAAGGCCCACGGCTTTACAAAAGGTTCATCTTAAGGCATTCACTTATAGTGTCAGACCCTGAGACTTGTAGAGTTGGACTCTGAACGCATCAGAAGAAATCTAACGCATAAGAGACTGAGTGACACAAGCTCTTTGGAGTATCTTACCCTACAGATTTTAGGCATTTACAAAACCACCTGAGTGGTTAGATAACCACCCAGGCAAGTTGAAGAGTCACGTATAAGATGAAGGGTCACTCACACCCTAAAGATTGACAACAAGTTTTAAGAGGTTATAGTATTAAGTTGACCAACCACCTTTCAATTGGAAGCTGAAGGGTACCGTTGATGTTGTACAATCCAAGATTAGAACTTGGCATTCGTCCATTAAAGGAGGTGATTTTTGTGTCAGTCCAAAGTGGATGAAATGCACAGCGACATGCATTTTTGCCAAACCTAGGCATCAAAACTAGGTGTACAAGATCCACATAATTTGATATTCATTTGAATTATCAAAATTACCTACACCAAAGCCCACTCACTCTTACTAAAGGATGTGATTGGCAACACGTAACATCCATATGAAATGGAAATAAGGGGATACTAATTTACAAAAAGATTATCTAGGTCAAAGAATCACAAAATAACCATTACTTCCTCTCTCTCTCTCTCACTCTCTCTCTCCATCTCTCTCTCTATCTCTCTCGCTCTCTCTCTCTCTCTCTCTCTCTCTCTCTCTCTCTCTCTCTCTCTCTCTCTCT
>SZWC01032490.1:4233-16141 GCA_023375785.1 Penium margaritaceum | reverse complement strand
GCAGCCGCGGGGCGCGGTTTCTCCCTCGAGCGACCCGACGGCCTACCCAATGGTGGGGGCAGGGCCACCTGCTTGCTCTGGCGCGATTGAGAAGTACGGTAGCGTACGGACGACCGAGAGTCTCGGAGGCGGAGGCGCGACTCTTTGAAGGCCGAAGCGCCCTTGCTTGTAGATTGCAGTAGGGCCCGGTCTGGAGCAGCAGAGCTCTTGCGACGACCGCACCTGCACGCGAAGCGTTGGTGCTTTCGGCGTCGCACTCCGCCGCACGCCGCTGGCGCGAAGGAATGCGCCCAAAGATATCGCGACGGCAAGAACGAGCGGTCTCGCGGCGATCGATTGGAAGTAGCGGCAAAGCGGTAAAAAACATGGAAACGTGGCAAAGCGCCAACGTCGCCGTAAATTGTAACGACGATCGTATGAAACCGCTCATCGTGCGGCTGTGTTGTCCCATTCATTGCGTTGTTCGTACTTTGGCAATCGCAAGTGGCGGGAAAGAGCATAAGCCGCAATTCCCGAGCACCAGACTCGGAAAGGAGACAGACCGCTGTCCCTCCTGGGCCAGAGAGAGCACCTTAACGAAATGATGTTATACCGAAAGGCAGTCAATAAGAACACGGGAAAAGTGTCGAATTTGTTCACGTTTGCAAGGCTGCTAGTGAGGAAAGCTCTGCTCTGCAAATGGAGCAAATATGTTTTTGAAAGCCGTGTCATGGATGCTCAGCAAGATTGGGTAGTGTCTGGTAGAGTTGACTATGGTGTGCCGTTCGATGGCCCGACTGTGAGTCAAACCATATATGATGGACAAAAACATTTTCAAACGATTCATCCGGGATGGACAAACGGAGGTGTGAACGGTCAATATGTGGCGATTCGATCGACGGAACTGCGTACCAAGTACATCAACCTCGCGCTTTCTTCTTACATGTAGCGGACACGCTGCGGCCTACATTGACGGTCGACATCTGACCAACGGATCGAGTCCTCAGAAGAAATCTGACGAGCTGTGTGTCTCCCGCGACCCAAAGGAAACAAATTTCTGATGCAGTGCCTATCACGTGATGTGATTTGCGTTCGAACACGTCAATCGCGTGCCGCCATACAGGACCGTGTACTCACCAAAGCATTGTTGAGCCATCCTCCGACCTGCTGCGGCAGATGAGCTTCCGCGCTTTCTTGGCGTCGGCAGGGCTGATAGGAGGCTACAGGGGCTGAACCGCATAAGACATCCGGATGATCGCATACACTGAACCTCGGTTAGTCGCGAGGCTTCGACGCAGAGGAGGTGTACAGACCCTGGCCTTCACCTTTTTCTGATGGGAGAGTAGCCCCCCTCACTGTCCCCGATCCATCAGATAGATTCTGGTCATTACATTTCCCACTTTACTGCCTGTAATTTCCCCATGTACTCGGCTTTTCAATCAAGAACAATTTACACGCAAAATCGAGAAGACACCTCGATGACCGAATTTTTTTTATGTTTTACCGTGGTTCGGGCTCCTCCAAGGCTCGACAACAGCTTCGCCGTGGAGATTCCCTTCCACAAAAGTGTAGATTTATGTGGCTTCACAGATTTTGAATATTAACAAAACCCCAAAGATTTTTTATTAACCCCTTATTTCATTTCCCATTGCAAGCAGTGTCGATATTTTGATCGTGTTTGGTCAAATTCTCGGCAACATTAAACTTCTCCAAAGGCGTGCCTCGGTATTCTCCACACCCCCAACTTCTCTGCGGCGTTTCTCGAAACAACCTCCCACACGCCAGCGCTGCATGCTTTGCTCAACTCAAACGCTCGAAACCAACAATATGCTTCGTTCCTTTTCTGTACTTGACATTGAGAATTTGTTTGGAATCTTCCCAACATTGTTGAACCTACAGCGGCAACTTTATCCTAGTCACAAGATGCACTACCATACATAGGAGGTACAAGAAAAACAGGGATCTGGCCAGTGGAGACACTGGCAATCTCATAACCATTCAGTTGCGAAAAGGAATGGCAATGGACAAGCCCACACCATAATTTTTTTACCAATGGCACCAGTCAGGTTGCAGGCCGTTAGGCATTGGTCTGCCCTAAAATGCACCGAAAGCACTGCTTTGGTCGTAACTCGGCATTCGCATCCAAAATCAACACTGTCTCATCCTAAAGACGCAAACTCTCAAGCCAGACGCACCAAATGCACACACACCCCACTCCACCATCGATCAATGGTCATATACCGCAAAATCGTGCAAACATGCCCCATGGCTAGTGAACCGAGAAAATGAAAGAGGCTGCACACAAAATTCAAAGTGCCTTAGCATGTCTTTTGTGCGATGTAGTAGCAGTGATACACGACGACGATGTCGTTGTGCCAAATGAGTCCGCATCATGGATCTGCATCAGCATTGGACACGTCTGATGGTCACTCTCAGCTGTATGCACAACCTTGACCCACATCAAAACTCTATGTCGTGATCGTTGAATACGTTTATCCATACACGTACATGAATTTCACGGATGTTTAACGAGATGCTCGGCTTTGCGCGCGTGCACGCGCGCGCACACACACACACACACACACACACACACACATACACACACCCCACTCTTAGCCACCCTCCAACAAGGAATTAAGCCCNTGCACAACCTTGACCCACATCAAAACTCTATGTCGTGATCGTTGAATACGTTTATCCATACACGTACATGAATTTCACGGATGTTTAACGAGATGCTCGGCTTTGCGCGCGTGCACGCGCGCGCACACACACACACACACACACACACACACACACACACACACACACACACACACACACACACACACATACACACACCCCACTCTTAGCCACCCTCCAACAAGGAATTAAGCCCGACTGGTCACCAAGAACTTTCCACGCGCGTTGAGTCCTTCGTGAGGAATTTTAGCCCATTACAGAGCTGTGCTGACCAATATTATGGAAACACTTGTCGCTCCACCAAGTCACGTACTAAGTGGTGCTCAAGAGCAATGTGCTTTGTGCATAAATGGAACACACCAATGTTTTTTGCGATGGCAAGAACACTCTGGATGTCATGGCGAAGAGCGATGGAATGGAGAGACTGAAGTAATTAAAAAAATGAGATTTACAACAACACAGCTGCAATAGAAATAGCCTCCAATGCAACCTACTTTACCATTGACGAGCTATGCACAATGAAAACCTCCTTGGCATTCTGCTGAAGCACATCAGTTTGTCTACCTAAAACATGTGGCAACTTCGACTTCGTCCATGAGCAGTCCAAGCCCAGTTGATATCCATGTCAACATCAACCACCATTGAGTATTACTTACCATTTCATAGCCCAATGAACGGTGTGGAAAACAAATACCGTACCACTTGCACAGCTACAAGAAGGGCTCTCTCCTACAGATATAGTGAGAACAATACAAGGAAGTTGATGAGAAAGGTAACGTCAAGCTGAGTGCTTGTGGCCAAGTACACAAGACAGCCAATGAGGAGCAAGGAAAAGGTCATGTCTGTTGGCCTAATGGTCAGTGTGCATTTTGGAGGATCCCTAGCAGTAGCTGGTTCGCACAACCAACTGTTTTTGGAGAGACTAAAATTGTGGAGGCAACTGGTTCCAAGGATGGCGCAACACTGGGCAGAGAGTGGCAATAGTCTGGCCTGAATTCATTGGAAATAAAATCTTAATCCATGCTCACAAACAGTTGCACTTCATAACCACTGTCCAGCTTTTCAAAGCACCAAGGCCTGACACGTTTTGACGTTTCCTAACAAATCCTATGGCTTTAGAGTGTCCCTTGGTAGGCCGTCCTTTTTCTCACCTAGGAAGACACATGCGTGGTGCCACGTGGCACTTCCTCACAACGGTGTAGACTGATGTTTGTAGCACTACAGCTCACACGACCCCTATGATCTCATACCAAATTATAATTAATTGGAAAATGCAGACCCATGCACAACTGCCATGAGCTCTAGGTGTCAGGGGGAGACAGTGAAGGCCAAATCTGGCTAAGTATGAAACACGTTAAGAACAAGGAGAAAGAAGAATGAGCCCTGTTGAGAGCTTATGTACTGGGGAATACCGGCTAGCACACCAGGCCTCGTCATCCCCGTCGTGCCAAAAAGCACGAACGGGGAATACACATGTCACAGAACATGAAACAACATGATGGAGGTATTCCAAGGCACCGGAACATTCAACCATGTTCGTGGGACTTGACCGACGAGAAAACATACATTGTCCCCCAAAAACATTCATAATCTACGATGACACACTAGCATCACCGACTAGCCAAGCAAAGAAAGTTTAGGCCTCCCGAGATGACAGAACATGTGACCAAACGTTCGGGGCTCAGCCACATGCAAGCTACATATACCCAGCAAAAGTCTAGGTTGGCTCAACCAACCAGTCCTGGGTCTCCCAAGGTACCAGTGCAAACCACTGTGTATCCAGGTCTTGACTGTAAAGGAAATACACAACTTGTCAGTGCCAATATGTGTCTTATCATCGTGGGGTCTCCCAGGGCAGTGGCGTAGACCACCAAGTGCTCGAGTCTGGACCACTGAGAAAAGTCTACGAGTCATGCATGTAGTTTTGGACTGTAGCGGGAGGGCAGGTTCGGGCCTCCCACCTCGCGATAGCGAGGTGGTAGTCGCTAGCAACCCCTCGATATTGCGAGGGCTGCCCAGAGGCCATCCACCAGCTGGCTACCGGCTGACTGGCGGCTGACCGGCTGGGTGGCTGGCGGCCAGTGAAGTGACCGGCCGGCCACTCGTTGGCAAGCCACCAGCCGCCGATCAAGCTGGTGGCTCAATCGGCGGCCAGGAGGCCGGGAGGCCTCGAGGGCCGATGCCTGTGGCCACGAGCCTTGTCCTCGCTCGCTCCTCCCTGCCTCCTCAAGTGAGTGACGCAAGGGATAGAGAACAACGTCGACGACGGCGAAGGCAACGAGGATCACGATCATCGCCATCGTTGTGCGACCGGCTCGAGCCGGTCAATCGAGAAAGGCAAGACAATCGCCGGATCGCCTAAATCTGCCGATAGCAGTGATACTGCCGACAGTACCAAGGGCACCGAAAGTAGCCACACCAGACGTTCCCGCGAGCACAATCTGGATGACGTCACCGCAAAGGTATTTTGCATCAACCGCCAAAGACTTGTTGAGTTTTCTGTCGAGGTGGCGGACGGACTCAAGATCACCACCAACGGTGGAGGTACAACCCCTCCCAGAGGAAGGGGGGCGGACCCCCCTTCCTACCATGTGGCCGCGATGGCACAGACCAGCATCCACTCGAGCGCCGTCACTGACAACAGCCTCCTTCAGAAGATGGGACTCCTTGGAGGCGTGTACACAAACTGTTCCCTCTTGTAGTGGGTAAAGGTGCACAGACAGTGCGAGGCCCTAGAGGCTATCACCGACGCTCTTACGAAATCAAAGCTGAAGATTGTATCGCCAACCTGCTCGTCCACGTCAGGCAAAGCATCACAGACCTAGACCGTGATCGCCAGCTGTAGCACATGGCTGCTCATGAGGCAAGCCGTTGATACGACGACCTCGACAGGGCGTTGCAAAGCGTGGCTCAGGTGCAGATACAACAGCAACCGCAATAGGTCGCGGGTGCTGATGCCGTTGCTGGTGGCAGTGAAGATTTGCTTACCTTGACGACATGCGAGCCGATTATGAACACGTCCTTCTTCCACAGTATGGAGATCTTCCCAAAGGGCATGAAGCTAACCAACCGGCTGAATCATGTGGAGCATGTCCTACGTATCTACAAGGTACCACTCGGTCAGTGGGGTAAAATTGCCACAATGTGACTTAAGGACAAGCTCTTGTAGTATGTGGTCAAGGAGCGAAGCGTGGAGCAACCACACCTTGAGTGGTAGCCCATACCGTGAGAGGAATTTTGCATCCGAGACATGGGCCACATGTTTCCGTTGCTGGACACCTCAGTCTAGCAGAGAGGCGAGAGGCCGAACGTCAAATCAAAGAGTACATTGCAAAGGGGTAGATCAAGCCAACTAGCTTGCTGTATAGTGTAGCGATTTATATTATGAACAAAGGATGGTGGTTTACGCATGTGGGTGGACTATCGGACAGTAAAAAGGTGAACGGTGGAAAATCGATTCCCCTTACCATCGATCGATGACCTGTTTAACCAACTCTAAGGGGTAAAAGTATTTTCGTCCTTCGATTTGTCTCAACGGTACCATCAAATATGCATTACAGAAGATTTCCTCAAAACCGCGATTCGAACGTATGTGGGACACTATCAGTTCCGGGTTTTATGCTGCGGGTTAACAAATGCCCCGGCAACATTCCAAGGAGAAATGAACTAAACATTTGCCAAGCAACTCGGCTAGTTTGTCTTGCTTTATGTGGACGACATCCTGGTTATCTCCAAACCCATGGAAGATTACATAGAACATCTACGCGAGGTACTCGCAATCCTTCGGGAACAGACGTTCAATGCAAAAGTGAAGAATTGCAAGTTTGTACAAGATGAGCTCGAATACCTTATTCATAGTCGGCAAGGACGGGATCCGTATCGACCCAAAAATGGTCCAAGACGTCATGGACTGGCCATGCCCAGAAAATGTTGGGCACATTCGGTCTTTCCCTAGCCTGGCAAACTATTTCCGATGGTTTATGCAAGGGCATCTGACCCTAGTAGCGCCGTTAACCAGCCTCATGCAAAAAGATGTGCATTGAGATTTGACTTCTGATCACGTGGTTGCCTTTCTCAAAGTCAAAGAGATTCTATCCATATCGTCCATCTTAGCTCTTCCCAACCTATCACAACCGTGGAAGGTGTGATGTGATGCCTCGGTAGTAGGACTTGGAGCAGTTTTCATGTAGAATGGTCACCCAGGTTACGTATGAGAGCCGAAATCTCATCCTTGCCGGGATGCGGTATACAACTGGGGATCAAGAGCTTATCGTGGTGGTACACGCTTTTAAAATGTAGCATTGCTGCCTTGAGGGCGCTGAAGGGCGTGTGATGGTTGTGACCGACCACAACCCATTGGTGGTTTTCCAAATGTAATCGAACCTGTCATGACAACAGACGCGTTGGAGCGAATACCTGAGCCGATTCTTGTTCATGTGAGAACATCAGCCAGGACGCATCAACGTGGCCGATCCACTAGGCCAATACCTTGTAGAAACTAAAGCAACCACCAAGGTTGGTGGGTGTTTTATGGCCGTTGTAACAACAAAATTGCAAACAAAACATCCCCCTACTCCTCTACGGCAACCACCTAAAGAAATTATCCACTAAAATGGTTTTGTAAAAAAAATCTGGATGGGATACTGTGTAGATTCTTGGTTTCAAGACTCTTGGAATCTATGCCAGTAAGCATTGGTGGAGGCTGCATGAATATTTTGGCACGGAGAACATGTTGTTGTGCCAGACTCGGGAGATCTTTGAGAGAAGATTATCTCCCAGTTTTATGATCCGCCGGTCGCAGGTCATGTGGGACCTGGAAAGACCGGATATCACTCTTGGACCGCTATTAGTGGTCAGGATGGAGTCTTGATGTCCGTAAGCATTGCATGAAATGCGACCCATGTCTTCGGAATAACAATAGTAACAAAAAGCCTGCTGGACACCTCTAATAGTTTCCCATGCATGGGACTCCATGAGAGTGCGTTAACATGGACTTCATTACTGGTCTTCTGGACATGGCCCGTGGCCACGATGCAATACTAGTGGTTGTGGATCTTGCGACGAAGAGGACACACTTCATTACTATTACCATTGATGTGAACACTGAGGAGACCACTCGTCTCATCTTTGAGGGTATCGTAAACGACCACGTTTTGCCGTTGCGCATTATCTACCATTGAGATAGAAAATTTGCTAGTAATTTCTAGCAAAATATGCACGAGTACTTCGGAAGCGAGTCACGAATATTGACAGTGTTTCACCCTCAAACTGACGGACAAATATAGCACATGAGTCACACTCTGGAGCAAATGCTCCGTATGTACGTGGACCCTGCCATGAATGACCGGGACGAATTCCTAGTACAGACAGAGTTTCTGGTGAATACCACGGTAAACGAGTCTAGACAGTTCACACCGTTTGTGTTGAACAGTGGTCGACACGTAGAGGTGCCCTCTTCACTAGTGAAGACTGGGAGTATAGGAGCTCAAGTTCCTTCTTCTCAAGCCTTTGTTTAGCACATAGACTCCTTGCTAGAAGAGGCGATGGGTTACCTTCAAGCTGATCGGCAATGAAAAAAGACATATGCCAAGAAAATTCGCCGTGAGGTCTCATTTGACATCAGTGACAAAGTGCTGCTTAACACTAAGAATATTCAGATGAAGTCGCCAGGGGTGCAAAAACTTCTACCAAAGTGGATTGGGACGTTATCCATTGTTGCACGCACCGGGCCAATGGCATACCGATTGTTACTTATGCCAATTATGAAGATACATGACGTGTTTCATATGAGCCTACTGGCTCCTTACAGTATAGAGGGAACCATTTAGCCACCACCAGCAGTCCTTGTTGTCAACGGCCCATACGACATTCTTCGTCTACTCCAACACTGAGAGCGTATACCTCGGTCGCTGGTTGGTAGGGAATACCTCGTTCATTGGGCCGGTTGTGGACCTGAACATAACTCATGGGATTTTGAATCTCGGTTTCCCAGAGGGGTGGTCAACGAGTACTGGAGCGAGCTAGGAGCTCGTACAGATCGTCGCATGGCAGGGGGAACCACCTGAACGCGGAAAAAGTGAACATTCTCTTAGGACGCCATTCATGGACTGCGACCTTAGGAGGTTGGGGACGTCCAACATGGTTGTCGTGCGGGAGGTCCAGCCTAAAGGGGGGAGGCCGCTAGCCGTGTTGGCCAAGAAGTTGTAGCTTAGGTCCAAGTGACATGCACATGTTCATATTTAGCTATTGATTGAAATTATTAATGTTGATGAATCACTATCTGGCACTCTCACTTGTTGTTCATGAACTTGACGGTTCATAATAAGTGGGGAGGAATGTAGCGTGATGGCCGCTTTGGCCCTCCCACCTCGCGATAGCAAAGAGTTGGTCGCAAGCCACCCCTTGCTATGGCGAGGGCTGGCCTGTGGCTAGCCACCCACTGGCTACCGGCCGACCGACGGCCAGCCGGCTCGGTGGCCAGTGGCTGGTCATGTAACCGGCCGGCCACCCACCGGCGATCCACCAGCCGCCAATCGAGCAAGTGGCTTGATCGGCGGCCAGGAGGCCGCAAGGCCTCGAGGGCCGAGGTCTGTGGCCTCAAGCCCTCGTCCTCGCTCCCTCCTCCCTGCCTCCTCGAGTGAGTGTAGTGAGGAATAGAGAGCAAAGGAGTGAGGCGCAAGAGGAATACAAGCGCAGGCGCGAAATCACCGGATGTGCCTCACACACAACGATTTTGCGCCATCGCGTAAAAAATGAAACTCGAGTTCGTTCGGTACGAACTTTGAGTTTCGATTACAAAAAACTCGTACAAATTCACGACTTTGAAGGAATACACCCCTTGTTTAGGACCCATAATAAGGAGGCAAGGTAAAAGCGGAAATAGGCCTCCAAAGACATGAAATATTCAAGTCTTCCTGCACAGGTTGTTGATGACGATTGCCCCCAAGAGTGATGCAAAGAGGAAAACTCCTCGAGCAAGCTCTGGATGCCGTTCTGTTAACTTCAACGACAACCTAAGTGCAGGAGCTGGAGATACGTCGTTCCATGGAGCATCATTGGAGGAAACCGAGATGCTCTCACAACACAACCTTTACCTACTACTCAGAGAAGCTCAAAGCCCACACCCCAACACCACACATGCAAAACGCTCAATGTGGGGTCCAGCCGCCACCCCGTGGTCAAACATGACCAGTCGGCAGTGTACCGCTGGTGGTTTTCTCACACTTTCGCATAACTGACACTGTGGCCCCGTAGGATCAGCAACTTGGTGCTTCACACCAACAACCCTATCTAGGCATGTATTTCACAAGAGAAATAACCACATTGACCAGGGGCGAATGTGGATGCATGTCTGCTTGTGTGTGATACGCCAATGTTTGCTAAGAAAATGCCAAGCACACCATGCTTAAACCAACAATTCTACCCTTAGGCACAACAAAACATGGGACTGCTTGCGCCAATCTCGCACCCGGTGGGGACACCAGGGATGCATGGTCCACCATGTGTGCGCCTTGTGCTTCACTTTAGTTCAGTCACCTACAGTGATAGCATGTGTGTGGACGGAGTGAAGAGGTCACCTGCGTGTCTTGCAGCCACAACCAACAGTTTCATGCACAAAGCACATTGTAGTAAGGCATCATTTTGTTCATGACTTGGTGGAAATGAAGGTGGTTTACGTCACCTTGGTCTACACGAGACTACAGCAAGCTCACTTCCTCAAGAAGGCACTAGCGCTGAGAAATTCTGTGGCCATTCGTTTCTTTTGGATGCGCCCATTTTTTTAGGGTGGCTACGAGTGGGGTGAGTGCGTGAAAATGGTTAAGCATTATGTTGTGCATTCGTGTCAGTTCTGCACATGTATGGACATGCATAACATCGGGTCATGGGGGAGTGTTGTGAAAAGAGTCGTTCCCGTCCGAACATCCTTGACCGCTCGTCTGTGTCCATGCTCCCGTATATCCTTGAGCCGTATGCGCTTGCACCGAAGCGCCATCGTGTGGTGATCCACCCATCCACAGCTGCTTGATAAGTCCCGCAACATCCCAAAGACATGCTACATCACTAGACCCGTTTTCTGCAACTTGTAGGGATTTCTCGACGAACTGGCCTTGAACGCGATGTTCTTGCTTCATGTGTCCACTGGTCGATGCCAAACCTATGCATGTGTGCAGTTCTTGCATTTTGGCTCAAAACATTGCGTCACTATATTCATGCAATTGTGCGTTTGGACGCATGTGCCCTGAGTTCCGGTTCTGAGACAACCTGAACCATTACGTGCATCACTTACCATACGCCATGGCAGCTACTTACCTTGTGTGCTTGTGCGTTAATATTTCTCTCTACTCATGTACAACTTTGAAGCCTATGAGACTGTGCATGTCTCTTCCAGCCAAACACTACTTGTTGCGGTGCCTTGCATGCTAGTGAGTCAGCTTATTGGACAGCGACTACAGAGCTAAGTTGTTTCTCCACACGAGTTGGGCTTGCTCCAATGAGTGGGTTGTGATACATGTGGCCATACTCTGGTCCTCAATGAAAGTGTGACCATGCCTCCATAGAATCATTGGGTTACAAAGAACCCTTGTAGTAAAAAAGTACAGAAAAATCTCAGGAAACATTGGGCATAGTTTTCCCTCCTTGATGTTCCTCCTATCACTCAACTTGGTAATGCTTTCCTGGGCGCTTTCACTTATGGCAAGGGCCAGGGTTAAGGAAAGGGTCACCCCGGACACCTTGCAAGAGTGAGCTATCCTCAGGCATCCAATACGTTGAGTAATTAGTGCATGACTTGCTTCTTAGTTCCATCATTTTGCACTCATGTGTGTGTGGATTAAAAGGCAAATGAGACGGATCCATCGAGAGGGAGAGAAGAGAAGGCAAAAGGGAAAACACGCCATGAGGGGAGGAAAGGGAGGGGCATTTGCATGTCCTAGGCATATAGAGTACCAATGCATAAAACAACGGTCATAAAGCTCAACTGCAATAGATGGGCAATGTTCTGTCTCTCCTTGTGAAAAAACGATTGTTTGGATAATCTTTTGCACATACAAAAAAGAGAATAATTCTGTTAGGACAGAGATCCACGTGTATCTTGGAAAACAAGTAAAAAAGAGAACAAGAGCAATATTCAATGGAAAGATAAGGGGAACATTGTTCAGTCACTGGGATGGAGATAACGTCAGCATAAGCGTGTGTGTGTGTGTGTGTGTGTGTGTGTGTGTGTGTGTGTGTGTGTGTGTGTGTGTGT
>SZWC01032488.1:0-19419 GCA_023375785.1 Penium margaritaceum | reverse complement strand
ATACCGTAGTGTTTCCCATATTCGCCTAAAATAATTCTAAACTTTCAACTATCCAGTGCCCTTAAAAATGGTCGCTTGGTTCGTTGAAACACATAATTAACTTTCTGTTTTGGCTTCGGAGAGAAAATAAGAAAATTGCGGTCCGGGATCCGCTCCTTGTGCCGAGCGAATATTGGACTGCTTGTCGCGTGGCATTAGCGACGTGGCAAGCTCGCAAAGTCGCGAAGCTTGCCTGGATGAGGCGAGCTTTGCGACTCGCAAAGCTCACCTCGAGGTCCAACGGGAGGCGCGCAGTCAAAACATGGGACTGCGCGCCAGTCGCCGGAGCCGAGTGGGCCCTTATGTTCGATTTTAAAGTCACCAAAAAAATAGGTCGGTCCATGATTGAAACACCAATATAAAAAAAGGTCCCCAAATTTTCATTCAACAATACAAGCATCAAACTGCATTTTGAAAAATAGGCGAATATGGAAAACACTACGGTATTTTTGGGGTTACGTAGTAACCCTATGGAGTCGGTTCGGTATCCAAGAATCAGCGCTGACGTCAGAAAATCCGCTGCACAATGACTTCCGCGACGGCAATTCTGTCTGCGGTTGGTGTTTCTGTCCACCAACAGCCCATCGAGTATTTTCTAGGTATTTTTTTCAGCACTTCTGTCGCGTCCGGAAGACAGGCCCTCTCTGAGCGCGATTTTCCTTGCGGAAGCGACTCCCAGTCCGAGAAATTCGTGCGAATCAGACAGACTTTGCGCAGAAACCAGGGTTTTTTCTGAAACAGATACCGGAAATTGCAAGAAATCACTTGAATTCACCGACGACGACTTCTCGGACAAGAGGGGAAGGTCGAGCAAAACTAGTTTCCACGGCAGATAACATGTTTGAACCCGGCTTCAGTCTATTACTACGTAACCCCGATGCAAGCCTGCGTGCAGCCAATGCCACTAGTTCAATAAGAGGCTTTTACATCAACGGCCCGCTGTTTTGCGATGTTTTTCGAGTCGTGACCCTTGACCACAAGCGGCCCAAATTCTCGGTGCCGCGAGGGCCATGACCTCAAGGCGCCCACGCGAAATCACGCTTTTAACGCGCCGTGGCCCTCCAGTGCAGCTGAATTACGTGAATTTTCCTGAATTCCATACCACTGGACAAGGAGAGTTTTCCGTGGCCCCAGTTCATGAATCAGAGACCTATTTGCCGTGCTTTCCAAGTTTGGAGATCATGAATCCACGTTATCCAATATTTTTCAAGTGAAGCTACAGATTCTTTGTGTGATCAGGATATGCCACGAGGGGCGTATAAGACATCAACATGTATCCCACAAAGTAAGGGCTCTTCATGACAGCTTATTCTTATATATAGTTTTCGTCAAGCACAAGATTTCCTTTCTTGGTTGGAAAGGGGCACAGTTTTGCAAAATTTTCTTGGAATTATGACGCCATTCGTTTTTCAAACATAGAAATTGACAGGGGCACAGTGCAATAAAACTTGTAAGTGTGCTTGTGACATTACAAGGGCGTGTTTGACTTGATTCATTAGGCTTGTGTTATTCAGAACGATTTTTCCACACTACAACAACTTTCAATGTTACAAATAGATAACTTTACATAAGATACGTGACATAATGGGTGTTTTGACGCATACTTGAAGGGTCATATGGAGGTCTACACCATAGACGTGTGGCTTCTTGCAATCTATTTTTGGAAATTTTGGCATATAACAAACCAAAACTGGATGCCATTGTAGATAGTTTCGTGAAAAATAATCACATGGCGCATAGATTGCGTTCGTGAGAGATTCCTCACAACTAGTAACTTTTTTTCTCAATTATTTCGATCAAAGGTTATATGTTGGCCACGGTGGGTCTAATGTGCAGTGCAAAACTGGCAAACACAGCCATGTAAATTAAGTTCAAATAATGTGAAATTGGCCTTCTTTTTTTCACAACACATAATGGAGTGTCGGCAAGAAAAAATTAGAAGAATCCCTTCCAATTTTCCATGTTTTCTTCTTGTTTTAATCTAATCTATTACCTTTCCTATTTATAGAATTAGATTCTTCTCTCCTTTGGCAAAACGGATATCAATTACACAAGCTTAGTAAATCAAGTGAAACACGTCCTTGTAATGTCACACATACACTTAGAAGTTTCGTTGCATTGTGTTCATGTCAATTCATATGTTTGACAAAGGAATGGCATCATATTTGTAAGAAAAAACTGTGAATGTCTACTAATGCAAGCGTCCCTTTTCTCATCAAGAAGAAACCCGTTATGCTTGAAAAAACCTAAATACAACAAGCTCTCATGGAAACCCCTTACTTTGTGGGATACATGATGACGTCTTGTATGCCCCTCGTGGCATATCGTGGTCACACAAAGAGTTTGTGGCTTCACGAGAAAAAGGCTAGATAACATGGATTTCAGATCTCCAAAATCGGAAAACATGGCAGATAGGTTAATGATTCACGGAAAACTCTCCTTGTGAAGTGGTGTGGCATTCAGGGAATTTCCCATAGTTCAATTGCGTCGGAGGGCCACAGCGCGTTAAAAGCGTGATTTCGCGCAAATGTCTCGAGATCATTGCCCTTTCGGTGCTGCGAATCCAGGCCGCTCGCGGTCGAGGGTCACGACTTGAAAAACATCGCCAAATCGCGAGCCGTAGATGTAAAGACCTCTTTTCGATAAACAATGGGCAAAGATATGAGAGCTTCTGTGTTTGCAAAACGATGCGATGCCGACTGACGTGAATAGATCACGAAAAAGCCAGTTGCCTGTTTTAATAGATAAGAATGAAGAAATTTGAGCATTTAATCTGATTTGTAGCTTGTTCCGCGTTCAAATAGCATGTCAAGACCCGCAATCGCAGTCGTCACCCGGTAGATACGCCAGTCTAGCTGCCAAGTTTAGTGGATGGAATCTATTTGAATCCCCCTAAATGTTTTTAATTCATCGTGCACCTTGCTACAAGCTTCTCCTCAAATTGACGGCCTTGTTACTTGATCGGATGAGTGAATTGATTAGACACGACCCGTCTTGATTTTCTACGTCAATCAGGTTTACGTGACGTGTATCTGCATCACAACGTAAAATTACGTGACAAAATCATTTAGTACGGCTGTATCCGGGCTTCTCGTTTTTCCGATGGGGCCGATTCCTTTTTACCCACCATTTGAAAAAGTTATGCGCAGGTTCCCCACGGTTGACAACTTCATTTACGTAATGTCCACTCGTGGGAGAACATGCCTACTATGCCCACTTTTTGGCAGGTCCCTTCCGTTCTCCCCACACATTTAATCGGTGACCACAATCTCCAAGTTTAGAAAAGCCTGCGCAACTTACCCACTATTTCAGGGCTGACTCCGATACCCACTTTTGTGCGAAACAGGCGGCAAGGCCGCCGAGCGAAAACATCAGAACGGGTCCCTTGTGGGAGAATTATCTGCATCGTGGAAGGGTATGCGTTCCCAACGGTTACGTGGCATGCCACCGTGTCAGGCCTCCACCGTGTACCGGAGGACCACTTAGATGCCTCCACGACGTATTCCAGCGTACCTACAGTTGCGACCAAGCAACTGCTGATGCGACGAACGGACGCCGTCGATGCGCTGTCGTATGAAGCCGTGAATGAAGGGTTATGGGCCAATCATTCCGCCGGAACAGTCTCTTCGCATCCGCCACTTATGCGCGGTGCACACGGTAATGAACAATTATGGCTGCGAAGGATTCACCTGACGAACGGGTACAATGTACCAGTTCGCAAGGTTCTTCGACGTACTGAAAAGCACATAACATCGAACTGCGCATAATGCGATCTTCTTAACTTAGCGACGCCTCTTCCATTGGATCAACAAACCAATCTTGGCTCCGACGGCATGTCATCCGAGGGGCGCATGAACTACAGAGAAGGTCGAGGATGGAGTAGTGGATATTATGTGGATCCCTTTGTTCCACACCGAGCATGGGTTGCAATGAAGGAAACATGGGACCGCAAAGAGGCATGTACGACGTTCGTACGTGGCCGCCATCTGCCAAAGGCTAAATGGCCCCCGACACCTGAGGCCATGGCACAAACCCTTGACTGGCCAATGCCCAGTTTGAGACCATCGAATTGCCCTCACATATGGGAGCCATGCATCTCATCCGATCGTATCTTTTCGTGCAAATGCAACCGCTCGTAGACCACGTACAAATACGGAGCTGGCATTTGTCAATTTAGCCATCTCCAACCACAGTGGGTACCGTAGTAGACATGGGTCGACCGACGGATACACATGACAAACGTACCACACCCAACATGCCACATCGGACGCTCGAGCAAGTGGAGGCATGGGCTACGATCAAGGCTCGCTGGGACACGCTCGTTGCAACGGATGTACCGAGCTGGGTGAAGGACCCATGCGAACCAGAGACCATGTGCTGGACACTGGGTGTTCGCATGCCAACTCCTCGTCCACCAAACACCCCAGGGCAGAGGATGCCGTGGATTCCATAGTGTCGGTGGATGCTTTGGACTAGNGGACGCTCGAGCAAGTGGAGGCATGGGCTACGATCAAGGCTCGCTGGGACACGCTCGTTGCAACGGATGTACCGAGCTGGGTGAAGGACCCATGCGAACCAGAGACCATGTGCTGGATACTGGGTGTTCGCATGCCAACTCCTCGTCCACCAAACACCCCAGGGCAGAGGATGCCGTGGACTCCATAGTGTCGGTGGATGATTTGGACTAGTCTCCAATGTTTGTTTATCACCATACCCAGTGTTGTCTTCTCCGTGTCCCATGTACAGAATGCGTTCACTGTTAAGCCTTGTGATATGATGTCATGAATGTCTGCGTGTATATTCATAGCGGCACTTGCCTGCAGTTGTACACCAAATGTGACACTGGGCAATTCGAACAATTTCTTGTTAATTCCTGCAAACATACCCAATGTTTGTATGTTCACTCTATGTTTACCTCGGTGGATGCTTTGGACTGGTTTCCAATGTTTGTTTATCACCATACCCAGTGTTGTCTTCTCTGCGTCCCATGTACAAAATGTGTTCCCTATTAAGCCTTGTGATATGATGTCATGAATGTCTGCGTGTATACTCGTAGCAACACTTGCCTGCAGTTGTACACCAAGTGTGACAGTGGGTAATTCGAACAATTTCTTGTTCATTCCTGCAAGCATACCCAATGTCATGTATTCACACTCTCTGTTTACCTCTGTAAATATGACCACAGCATGGTTCCTAACACGTTCCTATGCGAATGACTACACGTGGTGAAAATAGACCACTTCGGTACACAAATCAATGAGACTTCCTTCTTATACGAGTGCACTAACTAATTGCTTACAACGATGTTGACTAAGGTTTGCCTATGCGCATTAAGACAGCAATGGTCACAGTTCTAATAAACACATGAATGCAGTATTGCAAGGGCAAGCAATTCATTCGTGTCAAATGTTTCACTCAAAAGAACAGCAGGGTCAAATAGCCATGGCTAATCCAGACCTGCACGTACACAGGGAGACTATGCAAATACGAAATGACTTTGCATGCCACACACTCTGTGTCCCCGAAGAACTCACACACAACATCGAAGTATTCATCCCCAAAAGGTGATGCACACTGCCCACCACAGGGATTGGCCACATGCAATCTGGCCCCTGTCTCATCACCATCATGCAAGCTATGTCTGCTAAGTAGCACTCATGTCTCCATGAATGCTTTGTCGCCAACTTCTTGTCGCTCTTGTCGGGGCTTTGCACGTCTCCTCCACATCATGTTGCGGTTCCGTGTGCTCCTCACGGACCCACGGATGTAGGCCACTGGTACAACCTGCAATAGCAACGAAACCCAAAGGTTAGAAATGTAGTACAAGCAGAATGAAATGATGAAAGCATGGCTACACAAAAAACTCTGCTTAAGACTTACCATGGCAAATTAGTAGAGGACCATTACGCACGGCGACGCCGCTTCGGATGTGCATCGTCCTCGGATATGCCGGAGGAAGATTCCCACTCATCCTCGTCCCCACTACCCAAGGTCAGGGATTCTTCTTCTTCTAAGTCTGTGTCAGTGCAGTCACCTGACTCAGAGCTTTCACACCAGAACGACTCACTAGAGTCATCTGCCTCATCAGGATTGTCCACCTGTGACGTCATGATGAACATTCCCTCTACACCATCTGCTTCCCCCTGCCCTGTGGCATTGCCTTCAGTCATGTCTGCACCCAATCCCCCCCCCCGCACCAAGAGCACCACCATTGTCTCCGTTGTGCGGTCCTCACGCGGACCTGCTGAACGCTTCTCTGGCACTTCATGCGCAACGTGAAGCACGACGTCTTGCAGCTCCATTGCCAACAGCCAGCACCACTGTCAACATGCTAGCTGCACCACCATCACCCCCATTCCCACCGCTAGCAGTTTCACGTACACCAGCACCAGGAGCATCCCCAGCCTGCCCCGCCCCAACTACACTTCCACCATTGCCAACATCAAGTCCTCCACCTCCACTACCGCCCGCAATGCCTTCAGCTCCACTACCCAAGCCCACATTATGATCTTGTGCTGCCGGTGCCACGGTACAGGCGACAAGCTCCACTCAGTATTCTCTGTCTCCACGCTGTTGGCTGCCAGCTCTCTCGCGCGTGCGACAACCACGTCTGCTGGAGATTGTGCCGGTGGGTTCATGCACTTCCGGGGCGGGTGTCCCTTCATCCTGCATCTGCTACAGATACGGTCACGCTTGCGAGGTGTCGCCCTGACCAAGCGCTTAGAGCGTGGACGGCCACGGGAGCGTTTGGTACCCGGCTGGCCCCACCCGCGCATGGCGTACTACAGTTCGCGCAGGTTGACCCCGGGCATGGGAGCCCGGTATGTACGTCGCCAGGCCATTTGGGACAGATGCATGTTGGTGTACAGGCCCGGGTTGATGCCTTCACCCAGCATCAACGCCACGGTGTGCTGGCAGGGGTAGCCAAACTCCCTCCACTGCCCACATGAGCAGGACTTCGCGTTCACATCCACTTCACGGCCCGCCAGGCTCCTGGGCCCGGTGACGTTGCCCATGAGCCCGCCATGGCGCATGACACGGTAGTCCTTTGTGTGTTCCATGTAGTGCTGCAGCTTGGCATCCACGACGGGCGCGTACCGGCTCTCACAGTCGTGGGTTGCACGTCGGCGCTCCATGAACAGTCTCTGCACAAAAGGGTAGATTTGCGCAAAGCAGTGGAATGGGTACATGTGCCGTATGTTCATCAGGCGGGCGTTGAGAGACTCCATCGCGTTGGACGTCATGTGCCCACCACGAGGCACAGGGCACTTCAGACGCGTCCACTGCTCCGATGGCAACCCTGGGTCGCCATCTCCACCGAACAAGTATGTGTATGCCTTGTCAGACGTCCGACTGAGCTCGTCCCGCGCGCGGTCAAACTCGTTCTGTGTGAAAGCAGAAGCCATCCGCCACAGGATGTCGGCTGCTGCAGAGCCCGCCTCAGACTTCACGTTCTCTCGCAGGTGTTGACCGCAGTATGTGTGGACAACTCCTGGTAGTTGGCGCTTCACGGCGGCGATGAGTCTGGCGTCTCTATCGCTGATGACTGCGGTGCCGTTGTGCCGTGCCGTCGGATACGCCTCTGCCAGCCGCTGACAGAACCAGTCCCAGTTGTCCTTGTCTTCCTGAGGGCATATGGCCCACGCCATGGGCACCGCGTGGTTGTTGGCGTCCCAATACTGTGCCAGCAGCAGCACTTGCTTGAAGCCGTTTTTTTAAAACGTGCCGTCCATTGTGAGCAACCGCCGCACATGCGACCATCCGTTTCTGCAAGCACCGGGTGCCACAAACGCCCGTCGGAAGAGATGGTGCTGGTCCTGCTCCGCGACAGCGACGGTGGATGGGTCAACCCTNCCGGCGTCTCTGTCGCTGATGACTGCGGTGCCGTTGTGCCGTGCCGTCGGATACGCCTCTGCCAGCCGCTGACAGAACCAGTCCCAGTTGTCCTTGTCTTCCTGAGGGCATATGGCCCACGCCATGGGCACCGCGTGGTTGTTGGCGTCCCAATACTGTGCTTGCAGCAGCACTTGCTTGAAGCCGTTTTTTTAAAACGTGCCGTCCATTGTGAGCAACCGCCGCACATGCGACCATCCGTTTCTGCAAGCACCGGGTGCCACAAACGCCCGTCGGAAGAGATGGTATTGGTCCTGCTCCGCGACAGCAACGGTGGATGGGTCAACCCTCTTCAACTGCATGCATGAATCACGAAAACAAAGCCAAACACGTCTACAGTTGGCTCATATGCAGAAAGCACCTTCAATAGCATACAACAAAAGCGAATAAGGACAGCAAGATACTTACTGCGGCGACGTACGCAGGGAACAGAACCCACGACTTGCTCTTCTCGCCCATGCGACTTGTCAGAGCCTTCTTTTTCACGTGGTATATGGCGTGGTAGACCGACCTCTCGCCAGTGCGTGCTTCCACGATCTGCCGGAGGGCCTTGGAGGTGGTGCATGGCTCCTTGCTCACAGTGCTCTCGATGTGGCGCAAGACCCACGCGGGTTTGCGTGAGGGGTCCCCCTTTGTGCCCGTGTGGCTGCACTTGTGGCCCTCTTTAAAGAAATGACCTTCACGTTGTTCATTTTCCGCTGCCACCGCGCCTTCAGTTGCCACGCGCATCCCGCCTGCCTCCACTCTTCACAACGAGCTTCTAGCCGTGACGGCTCACTCCGCACGAACTTCACCCCCATGTGTGCGGTGACGGCGTAGTCATGGACCACCTCGCGGCAGGCGTCCATGTTCCTGAAGGCAGCACCTCCCGCAAAATCAATTGGAGACTCCGGTCGAGCACACTTCCTGGGCTTGGTGCCCTTATCCTGGGCAGTGGAGGCAGCGGTGTCCGTCGGGGGGGGGGGGGGGGTGCTCGTCATCCGACGATCCTGCAAGCATAAACCGGGGTGAGCATGTTAAATGATTGTACTAGTACGGGGATGTGTCGAGGACGGCACGAGGACAGACAGATGGACCGTACTTGGTCGCAGAAGCAAAGCCATCCCAGTCATGTGTGACGCCATGGCGACTTGTGCGAGTTAACCCACCCGCGGCCGCAGGACGAAATGGCCTGATGCGGGAGCCTCCGTTCAACCTCATGATAGAGTGCTCTCCACGCTCTGGGGAGCGTGGAGTTAAACGTTCTTCGGCCTGGACGTGCTCCACCCAGCTCGCCTCCTCAAAGTCGTCAAAGACAAAACCGGTCGTGTAGCCTTGGGATTGACGAGGTTCCTCCTCCTCGTCAGAGCTGCCAACGGGGGGTTTCGGAGGAACATAAAACTTGAACAGCGGTGGATGCATCAGAACCAAAGTGGGTATGCCATGCAGACGCATGCACGCTAATATGCATTGTACCCACCTAACGGTCATTTTCGTACCTATCATACCCACTTACCAGAGCTTAGGGGCAGCACGACAGCCATGGTGAGCGGGTTCGCCTCGGAAGAACAGGGCTCCAATGGGGAACGACATGTTCCCCATGGCGAGAAAAAGTGGCGCGATCGGACAACGGGGAAAACCTACGTAGATGATGACATGAAACATGATGAAACTGTGGACATCATGTCCCATGGTGCACGTAACGGTCACCCTTGTCAGGAGCATGAAAAGTGCGGCCGGTTCGCAGGCTGTCGCATCACACACCCACTGTGCGCCGACGTGGCGTCCAACTGGCATTGTGCAGCGTCCTCATCGGATGCATGGGCCCGGAACCTCGGATGTGCCAGTCCTCTGCCAATATCTGCCGACGTGGCGCACATGGACCTAAGGTTATCATCGTCATCGTTAAGAGTGAGGGCCTCTTTCCAATTCAGAAGACGGTAATTCACTTACTTGCAACATTGTTTGGTGTACGACAGTAAGTCATGACGACAGCGACTACTAGTTTTATAAAGATGACGACATGTCCGAGCCAAAAAAATACCCCCCACATTTCGTAGCAGCTTTCGGCAACACGATTGCAGCATATTCCGACGACTCAGGACCCGTCACTTCGATTACACTGACGGACGCTCATAAACATATGAGTTGTACGGTGTCAGTCGCCTCGCGCATGCACGCAATTCGCACTAGAATGAAAAGTCTAACGAAACCGTAGGAATCGGAGATAATGTGACCACAATGTCCACAAATGTCAGAATCATGCACAGAATACCGGTTTTGTAGTCATATTTCCTCAGGAGTGGGTACCGCGTTCACGGTTAGTTGCTATTCGCACTTTGTGAACAATTCGGTCACCAGCTAAAAAGAGTGGGTATTGTATTTGTCTTTTCCACAAAGTGGGGATTCGGGAATTAAGACACTGAAAAGGTGGGTATAAGGGAATTAGTCTGTTTTAATCAAAAAAATCTGAAACTTGCCTGCGCAGAGGAGATGACCTCAGCACTTTTAACGAGCGGGGATGAGCCGATTTTAACGAGCGGGGAGTAGGTTTCAACGAATTGAAATCAATCACCAAAATAATTGAACCCGGTATGTTTTGAGAGAATTTAACAATCACCAAATTAGTAATTCTGAAGAATTGAATTCAATAATCATTAGGGTAATTTATTCCAGCATCGTGGACTGCCAAAGGAAGGTGGACGGGAATTCGCGTGATAGATAGGGTTAAACTAGGCACCTTGTTACCCCAAGACTATCCTTGGTGCTTGCTTCAACCCTCCTCTTTACGTGGAGTCATGCACGCCCATTTCCGTCCATTCCGAGTGTTATGGCATGCCATTATAAGGAAATGATGCAGAATATCAAAGCGTTTTATTCTCTAATGCATGTTGGCGACTTATTCATGGCAATGGTGCAGACCACCCCCAAGAGCAATCAACGTTATTGACCAACATTAAGGGTAAGAGTGGCAAACAAGGTATTTTGTGTCCATGTTGGTTTCTAGTTCACCGAAGCTCCCTTAGTCCTAAAGAATCGGATTCAACGAACCACAAGCCATTCCGGCGGAGGGCGCATGGTCGATAAGCCTCAATCAAAGCATGCAGGGTTTCCAAAACCCAAAAGAAGATGAATATGAGTAATACTCCAGCTATCTATTGGCAATCCCTCTTTATGGGGGAAGTTACTACTTAGACAGTGCACCAGTCCAAAGTTACGTTGAAGGATCTTGTACTCTATTTCGCAATACGTGGGTTGATGACAATCATCTGTAAATGTGTAGTGTCACTTCCAACCAGTACATAAGACAGGCAATCATGAGAACAATAGTTATAGGAGTAGACACGTTTCGCTAGTGTCCGACATACACTAGGCATGAAACTTCTTCCTCGGCATGTTGTAGACACGTGTCGTCGAAACATGCAGCTTTCTCTGCCAATTTTGCTCATTGATCTACGTGTGTAAGTGGCACTTGCATTTGTAGCTTGGATGTATTTGCCCTCTTACTCTTTGAGCCCATCGTTAAAGCCTCCTCATATAGGGGGACGCCCCAACATGGAGCAAGCCAAGGGATTGAGCCGGACTCGCCAAGAATTACAACAATGTAGACATATAAACCCACGAGTTATACCACGAGATTGTGATTAACGAGTGGAGGAGAAAAGATACGCTCTGAAGGACCTAAAGTCCTTCAACGTCCATGAAGCAACTTATATTTCCTGCGAATTACAATGGTCAAAACAGGTTAGGCTCCTTTAGAAAAAAATGGGGAAATAGACCATTCTTCTCTTCGCAAGGGAGGAGTTTAGGTAACAAAAACATCAAAACGTACAGGTTTGAAGAGGGGAGTGTGAAGGGTGTAAATTTGTAATCTTTCCTATGATTTGGTAGAATTTGTGGCTTGGGGATTGGGTTGAACCAGCACCAAAGTCTCCTGGGACTGAACACGACCTCCAAATGATTGGACCTACAACCAAATAATGTGTGGGAATGATGCCAACAAACTTTCAAGAATGGGGATAAAACTACAAAGCAACATAGATCTCCAATAGATAGTTCTGAGGAAATTTTCTGTCTAATGTTACTTTTTCTTAAAAAAATTATAAAATATTTTGGCCTTACTCAAATAACATCCAACGGCGAGCCCAACATGTTGCTACAATTGATGTAAAACATTTTTTGCTAGCTTTGGATTTGGGAAAGAGGAGAAAAACGAGAAGAGATAACACTCCACCAAAGTCTTTGAGGTTAGAGGTTTAATTGAGAGTGCCAATATGCCAAAATGAAGTATGTGGGTAATACGAGGAAGCATCATTTGTTTAGTCAAGCAAGACAGAGATGAATACCACGAGTGATGTCACAAAAGAGGGCGCAATTCTCAATTGTTTCACCATAGTGACAGTCAAGGCCAATGTCCTTCTTGTTTGGAATTAAGATTTGACTCCTATAATCCGTGGTATATGGATAAAGTGTGGAAACATTGGATGCGGAGCTTGACCCACTTGGCCCAAACCGCACTGCTTGAGGGTGCATATTTGCGGACCATGCGCCAAGGACCAACTCCAGCCACATGGCGCTAGCCAGGCTTTTGGAAGAGACAGTTGTGTGATTTTCCAAGGAAAAAGGATAAAAGGATGTTTACTTTAACATACTTGTCTTCCCATCTTTCATAACAAGGGCAAAACATATGCAAACAAGGGATTTGCATGTATCTTTCAAATAGAAGGAGGCAAGTGAGAGACTACATGTCCCCACACCTAAGGCTAAGGAGGCAAACCAACAAATGGCTGGTTGTCAAGGACAAGTACAGAAGATGGAGCCTTTTCTTGTGCCACATGCGGGGAAGCCAAAGGTGTACGATGAATCTTGAGAGAGGGAATTACCCAAAAGGCACTTGGAAGCGATATTGGAAAGGGCAAGGAGGTAAATGGATGTAGGATCATGAATGTGTTTTAATCTTGAAACAAGAAAGCAACGAGAGACTGCAAGGGAATAAATGCAACATGTCCCTGTAGCAAGGATTTCGGATCAAGGAATAGACAAGGAATCAAGGTCATGGAAGAGTATACGCCATCGAGCTGGTGAGATAGAGGAGGAGTTCCTGGAGAAATTTCCTTGCAAGTTATGTTAGCATGTCAAAGCCTCGTTCCAAACAGAGGTCCCTAGAAGAAGAATAATCCAACTAGCGAATGAAGTGGTTATATGCAGTGATTCATAGCACTGGTCCTTCAAAAGACAAGCGATTTGGTGGAAGATGTAGGTGATATGTAAGAAACCAGTTAAGTAAGACGAAAACAAGTAAATAGAGGGGAGCTTTAGCCAAGTTATAGATGGATGGGGCAGGAGAAGGTTCCAAACATCGGAAAGTTGTGAGCGACGAGGGCAATTTGCTTCCACTATGGTTTACCCCGAGGAAAAAAAGAAGACAAACCACCCTGGATTTCTTCAACCTGGTCATCACCGATAATGTCGAAGGGACTACCTCATTCCAAATGGTCCAAAGGGTTCTACCTGAAGAAAATGGAGGAGGAATGAGGTTCAGGAACTCTGGAAATCTTGAAGGGTGGATGATTTTATTTGTTCAAAAATACATTTCAGTTTGTTGTAATGAACATCTACATTAAAATATATTGGGTACACGTAGGGATTACCCATAGAATTTGATGGTGTGTATGCCATGCCGGACGTTTGGAAGAATGAAAGTAAGCTACCCAACGTTCTGAAGAATAGGACTCTCCTACCCACTGACCTCAGAACATTAACATTTTACGCACAAACAGCAAGCAAGCGCAACATGTCGACGCTGCATCGCATGCAGCATTGACATGCCAACGTCATGAATCCCTTTGAACACCCACAAACTCCTCGTTCAAGGGGTTTGTGAATGTCCGTACATGGTTTGCATGGGGGATCCGAGACTCCTCGTGCACTGAAAGGGAACCTACTAGGTATCGCGGTAGTGGGGCCCCGCAGGAGCCCGCTCAAAAACAAAACCCTAAAACCCCGAATAAAGTTTGGGGTAGGGTTTGACTAAGGTTTGAATGTAAAACCTCTGCAGTTTGCGAGTAGGAAAAAGAAAGAATGAGCGTTTTGCATGATCTAAGAGATGGGCGTTTGTGCTCAATCTCAATTCTCACCTGGGAGTGAGAATTGCGAGGGGGGTTGACATGCCGCACCTCGCTTTGCTTGATCAACGGCGCATGCTGCCGAGCGAGCATGGTGAAGTGAGTGGGCAGGGTAGTCTTTTTTCTAAAGACGCTGGGCAGGGTGTCAATACAATCTGTTCGTTGGGTAAAGCGTCACCATCCCCCTCGCGGATTGGGTAGAATGGTTATTAAGCCCAAACATATTCAGTTGAAGGCCATCATGTAACATATACAATTCTTGGATGTCGAAAGTACAACAAGGAGAGTGTTGACATGGAGAGAAGCCAAGTTTCTTGGAAAATGAGAGAGTTGCTTTGTTTCGCCATGGTGCTCTCCTATTTCTCAGACATGCCAGCAGATATAGTCAAGCCTATGCAACTACACATGAAGCTGAGAATACCAACTTGGTGTAAAGGAGCCTCAAGAAGAGTTTTATGTGCATTAACGTGAGGGTCTAAACTCACATCCCTCGTATACACGAGTCCCTACTTGTAGCGGGAGGGCCGGTTCGGCCCTCCCTCCTCGCTGAAGCGAGGGGTGGTTGCGCACCATCCCTCACATCAGCGAGGGCTGGCCGGCGGCCAGCGATTCGCTGGCCGTCGGCCAGCTCGCTGCCGGCCGGCGGCCGGCCAAGCGACCGGCCGGCCACCGGCCGGCCAGCCGCCAGCCGCCGATCGCGGCCTTAAGCCGGATCGGCAGCTGAGAGGCCACGAGGGCCTCGAGGGCGAGGCCTCGTGGCCTCGTGCCCTCGCCCCCCCCTCGCCCTCCTTTCAAATGAGCAAGAGAGGACGAGGGATAGGGGGAGCGAGAGTGAGGACAAAAACTGCTGGCGCGAAATCGCCAGCGTGCCTCTCACGCGACGATTTCGCGCCAGAACGACAAAAAGAAACTCGAAGTTCGTTCATGACGAACTTCGACGTAAAACAAACGGAATAACTCGTGCGAACACACGAGTTCGAGGTAAAAACCCCCGGTTTGGTTCCCAAAACCAGGGGTTTGGTTAAAAACGGAAATGGGCCTCCGGAGACTTGAAATATTCGAGTCTCCCTGCTCTGGGTCGTTGATGACGATTGCCCCTTAGTCTTGCGGAGGGGGTAAACCCCTGACGCGGACTGAGAATGCCATTCTGCGAACTCCAACGACGACTTCAGAGCAGGAGCTAGAGACACGACCCATTACAGTGGTTCTCAGAGCCAGACGACCCTCGCGCCCAAGGGTTCGACGGAAACGGCGCCTACGACATAGATAAAATGCCGCCGACAGCTGTAAGCAGCAGCAAAAACGCCAGAACGGAGTACGGCATCCACACTTCACGGATTGAAGCGCCGAAAATTGCGTTAGAGAGCTTGAAAAAAGCTCTACTTCGTGGAGACACTTTCTTCCAGCATCTCCACACTTCCAGGGGGCTAGGAGGATTTTTGTGGGGCGGGTTGGGGAGTTCCCACCTCTAAAACCACAAAATCCTCCTCACGTTCAAGGCTCCTTCAAACCTCCTTCACCCAAAAAATTGGGACAGCATCCCTCCCCAAGTTTAGGGACTCTCACGACCTGAGAGAAACCTAAAAAGAAGGAGGGTGACAACTTGGGGACTTTTGGCGGCTCCCCCAACGCCGCCCGCTCAAGGGGGACGCCACCAAAGGGCGCAAGACGCGCAAAGAAGACTCAAGAGGAGGCCAAGGAAGACAAGAAGATAGGAAGAAGACAAGAAGCTAGAAGAAGGATTGGAGGAAGTGCTAGGAATTGTGTAATTCCTCTCCTCTTGCTTGTCCTAGCTTTGTGAACGGTACTCACACTTTTTGTCAACTCCTTGCATTGTAATATTCTGTTTTCCTAGGTACTAGTGCTTGCCAATCGTCGTGAGTCACGGCTTAGGAAGTCTAGTTCTAAAATCCACGACCTTGTGCAGACATGGCGGCCTAGGAAAGTAAAAATATAAATTGAAATTGCCTCACCGATCGTGAGAGCAACGTCTTAGGAGGCGATTCCTCCTTGTTCGGGGGTGATCCTCACAACAATCTTCACGTGCTAGTTGCACAAGTGACGGGATGGCAAGTGCCGGACCGTTTAGGACTAACAAGGGCAATGTGGTGACGGCGTCACCACGAGCTCTTGGCGGACTCCAAGTTTTGGGAGCCGCCGCCGCGAGCACGGTTGCCAACCCAAAGGCAACCGTGCCGCCAAGGGCAACCCTACCGCCTAAGGCAACCAACGCCAATCTCGGCGACACCGAGAAGCGTGCGGAGGCCGCAAAGGTGCTCAACAAGCACGTCGACGCGCACATGGGCGACTCCCATGCGACGGACGACGCGATGGAGGAGGATCTTCCGGAGGAGGACCCCGTCGAAGAACACGACGTCGACGATGGCGAAGGCGACGAGGATCGCGACCATCGCCATCGTCGTGCGACGAACTCGAGCCGATTGCTCGAGAAGGGCAAGACGCTCGTCGCATCGCCTGAAGCTGCCGACGGCAGCGAGACTGCCAAAAGCAGCAAGGGCGTTGAAAGCAGCCACACGGGAAGTTCCCGCGAGAACGAGCCGGACGACGTTGCCGTGAAGGCAATTCGCGATGACCGTCGTAGGCTTGCGGAGTTTGCTGTCGAGGCCGCAGGCCGACTCAAGATCACCACCGGTGGTGGAGATACGGCACCACTCGGAGGAATGGGGGTGGACCCTCCTTCCTACGATGCGGGTGAAATGGGGCAAGGCAGCGCCCACTCGAGCGTCATCGCCGACGACAGTCTCCTCCGAAAGGTGGGGCTCCTTGGAGGAGTGTACGCGAACCGTACCCTCTTGCAGTGGGTAAGGGTGCACGGACAACGCGAGGCCTTGGAGGCCATCGCTGATGCTCTGACGACATCAGAGCTCAAGTTCGCGTTTGCCAACCTGCTGGCCCATGTCGGGCAGAGCATCATGGACCTTGACCGTGATCGCCAGCTGCAGCGCCTCGCCGCCCATGAGGCAAGCCGCCGATGCAACGACCTCGACAAGGCGTTGCAGAGCGTGACCCAGGTGCGGATGCAGCAGCAAGTGCAGCGTGCCATAGCTGCGGAGGCCACTGCCGGTGGCAGCGACGACTTGCCTACCTCGACGACTTTGGGGTCGGTCATGAACACGTCCTTCCTCCACAGTGTGGAGATCTTCCGGAAGGGCATGAAGCTGACCGACTGGCTGAACCGCATGGAGCACATCCTACGTATCCACAAGGGGCCACTCAGTTAGTGGGGCGACCTTGCGACGACGCGGCTTGAAGACAAACTCTTCAAGTACGTCGTCAAGGAGTGGACTGCGCAGCAGCCGCACCTCGAGTGGCAGCCCATGCCGTGGGAGGCCTTCTGCGCGATTATGCGCAAGAAGTGCACCCAACGTGAGGAGGCGCAGCGCGCCTTCCACAAGATCAAGGACTTCAGGCAGCTGGGTAGCTCGCTCAAATCCTACTTGAGCGAGTTCACTGCACTCGTGGAGGAAGCCGAAAGCTTTACCGAGGGCGATGGCACTCAGACGTTCAAGTACCCGGAGTGCATGTTGATGGAGTACTTGCGTGATGGTCTCAACAGCGAGAAGGTGAAGGACAAGACCACCACCACAGCGACTGGCCAAGCTTGGACAAGCTGGAGGGCGTTGCGCGACTACATGAGCGAAGTGTACTCGGCGAACCCGAAGCACTACTCTGATGCACGGCCGAACGCGCGTGCACATCAGGGTCGCGACATGCGCGTGGACGCTGCAGGGGCTGGTGGGTCAGCCGGACGGCAAGTTGGGGCCAAGGGCAAGCAGCCTACAAACCCTCCGGCCAAGAAGGCTGGTGGATACAAGGGTCCCAACAACAAGCGCAGCCGCGAGAATGACAAGCTGCAGGCGGCGCGTGAGCATTGCAACGCAGCCTTTCGTGAAGGGCTCTGCCACAACTGCATGCAGCCGGGCCACTTTAGGGCTCAGTGCCCTGAGGCTGCTGGTGGTGGACAAGAGGCCGCGGCGCTATCTGCAGCAGCAACACCTCGTGGGGATGGTGCAGCAGGAGGCCGCGGACAAGGCCGTGGACAAGGTCGCGGTCGCGGCAATGGGCCCGGCCGTGGTAACGGACAGGGCTGTGGGGCGGGTTTTCCCCACCCCTGAGTGACGTCAGTGGGGACCACTCAGGGGTAAGAGTGGATCATGAGTGTGAGTTCATGTTTTCAGACGAGGATGTTAAACAATTTGAGTTTTTGATGAGTTCAAATTTCTCTGTTGTTTTCTCCCCTCTCATTGAACCTTATTCTGCACTTGCTGATCGACATTGCCCACTAAATCTTGCATCACCAGACGAGATGCATGACCGAACCTGCTTAGTGGTGGCGACACCAACCACTGTGGAAGAGTTGTGTAACACGGTGATTGAAACAAACGCCCTCAAAGCGATGAGTTCAATCACATTCGCAGTACCTTTAGTCAACGATTTTGACCAAATGAAATTTAAAGACTGGCAGGTGCTGGCCGAATTCACACGTGCCCACAAGATGTGGACTCGAGTGGGTGAATCATGGGAGTTGCGACGCCCGTCGTATAGATTCCGTGTTTATCACAAACTCGGCTTACCGTCGTCGAGTCTGTTCACTCGAAAGAGTGGAGGCAACATGATGATGCAGTTCAAAGGACACCTAGCTGGTGCTCTCGTGAACGTACTGGCTGACAGTGGAGGGGACGACTCTTTTTTTAGCCTTGGCTTTACCCAACAGGTTGGCCTGAAGTACGAGCCATCAAATGGCGCAGTTGTTGTCGGTGACAACCGTACGGTACCCGTGATCGGTTCTTATAAAGCAAAAATTTGTATTCAAGGGTACACACAGAGTGTCACGTTGAAGGTACTCAACCTTCTTGACCCGTTCCACGTGGTGCTAGGCGATCCCTGGCTTCGTGACAACAAGGCTCTAATGTGCTTTGAATCAAAGTGTTTGATCCTCCGAAAAGAACAACGCCGCTTTACGTTGATTCCAAGTACGGAATCATCACCGACCCGACTCAAAGTCCATGCCAGTTTGTCTGCAATGCAGGTTAAGAGACATATTGGATAAGGTTGTCGATACTTCTTGGCTCAGCTACAGAAAGTGGATGACCACGTGACGGAAGACACGCCACAAGAGATCAGATCTCTATTGGCGGAGTTCTCGGATGTATTCCAAGACCTACCGACTGGGCTTCCACCAGAAGGACACATGGGCCACACGATTCCGCTGCAACCAGAGATGACTCCTCCGTTCAGACCCATGTATCGCCTTAGTCCAGCAGAAGGGCGAGAGGTCGAACGCCAAATCAAAGAGTACCTTGCAAAAGGATGGATCGAGCCAAGTAGCTCGCCGTACGGTGCGCCGATCCTTTTCGTGAAC
>SZWC01032485.1:0-20960 GCA_023375785.1 Penium margaritaceum | reverse complement strand
CACGTTTGACAAGGAGAGTCGTTGGACGGACAAGGACGCGGGTCTCTCCAAGCGTGGGGAGTGGCTGCCACTCCTCGAGGGAGAGACGCCGGAGGACGCAAAAGAGGGTGACGTCCAAGCGGCTCCAGCCGGCGACAACCATCCGAGGGATGGGGGAGCGGCTGATTTGCATTCAGCCGAGTCGGACGATGAGTCCGAAGCGCCGGTAGCAGTGGAGCTGAACGAGCAGGCGGGGAGTGAGCCCGCATCTCCACAATCCCCAAGAGAGGGGGAGCAGGTCAGCGGTGCAAGTGGCGCCGCGAGAGGGCAGCAGCAGCAGCAGCACCAACAGCAGCAGCCTCAACAACAGCAGCCCCGGCGAAGCGGACGCACAAGAAGGACGGCAAAATGATACGATGCCGCGCAGGGCACCTGGACTGGGTTTCCTCGAGCGTTCTTTGCGCAAGAGGAGCCCGAGACCGTCAAGGAGGCGTTGCAGCAGAAGGATGGGGCTGAGTGGGAGGGAGCCATAAAATCTAAGCTTGCCTCCCACGAAGAGAACGGCACTTGGCAGCTAATTGACAGACCGGAGGGTGCAAAAATCATCGGCTCCAAGTGGATCTTCAAGAAGAAGCTCACTAAGGAGGGGAAGGTGGAGCGGTACAAGGCGCGGCTGGTGGCGAAGGGGTACGCCCAACGAAAGGGAGAACACTACGACAAAACCTTCACACCGGTGGCGAGGTTCGCCTCCATCCGTTCCATCCTCTCAGTGGCGGCGGCGCGCGACTATGAAGTCCACCAAATGGATGTAAGAACCGTATTCCTCAACAGCGACCTGGACAAGGAGGTCTACATGGAGGTGCCGGAGGGGGTGGACTCGCCGCTGGGGAAGGTGTGCCGGCTTCGCAAGGTGCTCTACGGGCTGAAGCAAGCGCCACTCATGTGGTACCTGAAAATGGACGGCTTCATGGCCGAGCTTGGCTTCAAGCGCTGCGAGGCGGATCACAGCGTGTACGTGCGAAAGCAGCCGGGGTTGCACCAGATTGTGGTCCTCTATGTGGATGACCTCATCCTCGTGTCATCGGACATGGAGGAGTTGGTGAACCTGAAGCGGCAGCTGGGCGGTCGGTTCAAAATGACCGACATGGGCGAGCTCGAGTACTACCTCGGCGTCGCCATCAAGAGGGACCGCAAAGCACGCACGCTGGAGATGGGGCAGGTAAAGTACGTGCAAGAGGTGCTCCGCCGCTACAACATGGAGGAGTGCAACCCCATTGGCACACCCATGAACACCACGTGTGAGCTGAGCTCGAGCATGGGCCCGAGCACGGACGAGGAGAAGGAGGAGATGGCAGGTGTGCCATACCAGTCCGTAGTGGGGAGCATCATGTACGCCATGGTGGCGACGCGGCCCGACCTGGCCTTTGCGGAGGGCCAAGTGACCCGCTATGTTGCTGACCCCGGGCCGTTACATTGGCAAGCGGTGAAGTGGATCCTCCGCTATCTCAAGGCGACAAAACAGTCGCGGCTNCGGCTACTCGGATGCCGACTGGGCTGGTGATGTGGATGACAGAAAATCAACGTCGGGGTACGTGTTTGTGCTTGGTGGTGCAGCAGTTTCATGGGCAAGCAGGACTGCGTGGCGCTGTCCAGCACTGAAGCGGAGTACATCGCGCTCGCGGAAGCCGCAAAGGAGGCGGTGTGGCTGCGTCGGCTGTTAAAGGAGATCGGCGTGCCCCAAAGGAAGCCGACGGTGCTCAACGTTGACAACATGAGTGCCATCAGCCTGACCCAAAACCCGGTGCTACATAGGAGGACCAAGCACATCGAGATCCGACATCACTACGCGCGAGACTTGGTGGCGAAGGGAGATGCGGCTATTGTGCATTGTGGCACTAAGCGCATGCTCGCCGATGCCATGACCAAGGCACAGCCCAAGGACAGGCACGACGCAAGCTGCATGGAGCTCGGTCAGCGCTGTGAAGCTTAAAATGCTACAGGTTCCAAGGACAGGGCATCAAGGCTGCGGTGCAAGGGGGAGATTGTTGACATGGTGTACCCCGTGCCATGAGTGCTATTGATCGTACTCCCTGGTTCGACCACTGAGGAGTGGTCAAACACCTAATGTGACTTTAGATTTGGATTCCTTGGATTTTTCCATGCAAGATCGAGCTTTGAATCGCTCGATTTGAGTGAGTATTCAGAAAGTTAGCCTAGCCCGAAAAACGGGTGTTGGGTGGGTGGAATCTGGTACCCGCCATAGGTGGCGGGATATTCCACCACCAGGGATCCAAGTTCATTCCTAATGGCCTCCAAATGCACCTGGGGCATGAATGAGGTGACCATAAGGACCTCCTTGACCAAGGTGAACTTCTCCTTGACTTTTGGGCGAGGAAAGGCGCTTCGATGGGTCATCGTCGAAGTGCCTCCCGTTGCCTAGAGTGCAAGGCCTGGTGGGCGGCTCCACCAAGGGTTACTTCGACGGCCGTAGCAGGGGCTCTACTGCTCCGTTTTGGGCGTGCTTGGATGCGTTGGAAAGCTTAGATCACAGGCTATAAGGATCTGATGTAATCTCACTATGCTAAGTAACAAAAACGTGTTTCGATTCAGATCTACTGAATGCGACGTGTTCTGCCCACTCCTATCCGTGATCCTTGTGCTCCACACTCTTCACCAAAGGTGTCCATTGGATGCCCAAACCTTGGTAGCGTGAACCACTGAGAGCTGGGCATCCTTGAGGGTGCCTCCACACCCACTAGAGCCAATAGTCCGCCTATGCCGCAACTTCGCCACCCTTCAGTTTAGTAGTCTCTTATTTCAGCTGACCCACTCTCTCAACACTACAACACCCAAGCTTTGCAGTTTGGCATTCTACGTCCCACTGCACTCTCGCCTTAGCCCACCGTACTCTCCACCTTTGCAGGTCAGCAGTCCTGCTGCTTTGCTCGCTGCGGCACCTGCCTCCTCTCGTTTAGGTTGTCAGCACCTCACGATTCTGCAGTGCTATGACGTCAAGGCTCTCTTGACACAGCCGATCGCCTCTCAGTGGCCTCACTGATCCTGAGTTCCACGTACCTCTCCACCTTCTTCTTGGTCTGATCTTTCTCAAGAAGCTGCGCAGTTCCACAAGTTCGCTGCCCTCCACTTTACTCTACAGCACTGTGGCACCTTGCTCTTTTGGACCCAATGATGTGCATTGTAGCAGCGCCACTGTGCTGCTCGCCGGCAGGCTTGTGTTTCAGTATCGCTGAAATGCCAAGTCCTCCTGGCCACTAAGCACTGCCTCTCAGTACGTCCTGCCTCACCCCTTCTCAACCAGCAGTAGCAGCAGCAGCCGCTTTTGCAGCCTCACCTGCCACCCTGGCTGCACCACCAAACTCTGGACCCGCCCCTACCTCTCCAAGGGGCCTGCGTGATCGCGCACGCCTCAACGAACTCATTGATTGTCATGAAGAGGAGGCGGATATTGCGGCGTGGTTGTGTTGCCGCCGCCGTTATGACAGCCCTGGGTACCACCCTGGGGAAGACTACAATCCTACAGATGACGAGGCGCATAAAGACGTTGCTATGTATGCGGCATACTGTCGGCTTCAGACGACTCTCCGACTATGCAAAACACGCCAACAACAGAGCTGCCACGTGAGCAACGTTATCCCTCATCTCCGATAAGATCCCCCGTTACCCGTAGAATACGTCGGTCAAGTCAGCGTGCTGCTCAAGTTGCGGTAGTCCCAGCTCCACCAGCAACGCCAGCAGAGCAAGCCGAGCCAGCTTCACGTCGTACTACGTCTCCTGCTGCATTTTAGGCTACTGCTGCACATCCTGTACCTGATATTCTCACTGCCGTGGAAGCAGCACTTATTTCCTGTACTGTTGTTTCCTATACATTTGCTGCTACAGCGCGTGCTGCGTGTGCACCTGCCAGCACCACTGCTGGCAGACCTGTTGAGACCTACGCTGCAACAGCCACTGACCAGGGTCCTCTTCTAGCCGCTGCAGTCAACATAGTCACATAGGTTGCATCAACAGCCAACGCAGTCACAGCAGTAGTAGCCTCAGCCACCACTGCTCTCTCTAGTGCCGCCACCTTCATCCAGACCTCCACCTCTCACGGGTCTCTTACATCTGCGTCCTCATCATTTGGTCACTAGATCCGCGTCGCGGTCATAGCTCTAGCTGCCGTCTCCACTCTCACAGGCGCTACCCTTGCTAGAATTGCCTTCCTCATTGTCACCACCTCATCCTTAGTGGCAGTCATTGCTGCTTCTGCGGCATCTGTACTACCACCATTGTTTGCCCTGCTGTGTTAGCATTGGTGAGCTTCTAGCTCCTTTCCGCTTAGGAATCCTCTTCTTTTCTCTCCTTTCTCTTTTGTGGTTGTGTTCTTGTGTTACCACTAACTTGTAGCTCCACTCAGCCAGACGTCATCCTCCCTTCTTTCCCACGTCCACTAAGGCAAGGGAAATGCTGCTGAAGTTTTCTTGAGTGATCCACACTCACCGTGCCCGTCGACGATGACCAGTGTGCAGCTCTGCAGGAGGAACTAAAAAAGGAGCATGCTGCTCTTCAAGCCGCCCTCACTGCATAGCGCATTGTAGAAGAAAATCTGTGTACAGACTAGGGTGATCAAGAGACTTTTGCCGACCACATTGCTGATCTCGTACTCAACAGCTTGCAGCCTGTATTGCACACTACACCCGCTACATCAGCTGCTGCTGACATTGTTGCTGCATTCTCTACCTCCTCCGCTTCCGCATCCAATACCACTGGCTCTCTATCCTCTAGCTCCCTTGCTACTGCTACAGTAGCACGTGCTACCGCAGCCAAAGCTCTTGTACGACCCGCACAGCGCAAACCTGACTTTGACTCAGTGCCACTGCATTTCACCTCTAACCTCTCTTTTGCTTCATGGGAGGTTCATTTCAGTGCTTGGGCACAAGGTGAGCAGCTTTGGGAGTACTATCATGTGCCTAGCCCCGCTACTAGTCCTCCTTTTGTACCCACTCACTCTAATTCTGCGCATGTTGTGCGTGCTCTCATTCGCGCTGGACCCGATGATCTCACTAATGAGATAGGGTCCTACAACGCTGACATTGCTCGTTGCACGCCGGCCGACCTTGTTGGCACCTACACTCTCATTAAGTGTCGTACAACTATTACTTGACATGCTGAACAGAGTGTCCTCACTGTAAGCTCAACACGCTCTCCATGCGTGCAGACAAGACTACGGATGCCTACTGGGCCCGCAGCCGTCGTCTCCTGAAAGACCTTGGCAAAGCAGCGCCTGGCCAACTACCTGTTGTTCTCTCTATTGTCAACGGCCTCATTCCTGACCTATTTGACATCTTCAAGGAGGTGAAGGCCTCTGAACTTGAGAGGCTTGCTGTCGAGCCAGTGCGTGCTGACTCTGCCCCAGGCATCGATGCCCTCTAGGAGTTCACCTCCCAGTGTCACACTGATTGGTGGAGCGCTCTTCAAAACAAACGGATTCATCGTGCAGCAGTTCCAGCCGCCACCACCGCACTGACCTCCATATCACCCTCCTCTACCTCCTCCTCTTCTCTGCCCTCCTTGGCCACATCTCTTCTCAACCAAGGTGGGGGAGGTGGGGGCCGTGGTTGTGGTCGGGGCAAGGGCAATGGCAGCTTAGGCTTTGGTGGCCAAGGCGGCCGTGGCAAGGTCAAAGGCGCCAATAGCACCTCCTCTGCCCCTTCCACCTCCAGCACTGTCACGTGCTGAAACTGCGACTCTGTTGGCCATTCTGCGTCTAAGTGCCCGTCACCATCGGACAACGAGCTCCTCGCCTCCGCTATGTGTGCACACTGGGCGCGCTCCTCTCGTGGTTCCGGGGGAGCCGCTCGCACGGCCTCATCTACCCCTTCCATTACCTCATCCGATAGAGGCACACCCGTCACCACCGACGCTACAGTTTACAGCACCGATGCGGCTCCACCCTTTTTCCTGTGCCCTTGGGGTTGGCCCCCGGGGTATGGTGGGCCCGTCTTCTATGGCCCGCCATCCAGCGCCTACTCTCCACCCAGCTGGACATCTCCAGCCTACCCACCCTATCGCCCATCCTCCTGGGTGGTCATCACGTCAGATCCTCCTAACGACGGGCGTCGACTCGACGCTACATTGTCTCACGCCGTTCACCAGTGCCACCTTTGTAATGAGGGAGGTGAGAGTGAAGGCTTTAGGTCGGAGCCTCTTGCGTGTGTTGTTGATGGGGCGTTATGTTGCTGTTCGTTCGGTCATGTTCTTGGTTTTTGTCCCGTCGATGTCCCGTGGATTGAAGAGTGGCAATCAGTGTCCTTGCCTTATTGTCTTGCTGCCTGTGGTCAGCGTTTCTCTCAGCACACAGCCTTTGCCGTAGTGAGTCGTGATTCCTCCACTTTTTGTGTGACAGGTGGCTTTTGGATTCTTGATTCAGGCGCAACCCACCACATGACCTCATTGTGCACATCCTTTGTCTCCCTTGGTCCTGTTGACTCTGTTTGCTTTGTCCGCACTGGCTCAGGCCAATTACTCCCGGTCCAGGGGGTTGGTGTTGTTCACTTCGTTGGCCCAGGAGGGATCTGTTCTTGCCAGATGTCCGGTATGTTCCATTGCTTGAGCTGAGTCTCCTCTCCGTTACGACACTCGACGACCAGGGCATGGACTTCTCGTCCAGTTGCAGCATTACCTCTGTTTTGCACCGCACTTCTAGACGCATCCTCTCGCAGGACACTCGCTGTGACCGCCTCTTTTGTGTCCCTACATTCGACCCTCTCCTACCACTGCTACCCATGTGCATGTGGCGCGCTCACTCACACCCGCTCATGCACAATTGTTGCATCGCTGCCTGTGCCACATCCATGCTACAGCCATCGACAGCTTTGTTCGTGTTCTCCCTACTAATGGCCTTGATGCTTCCACACTTCCGGTCCCTTGTCTCCCTAACTGTCTTGACTGGGCTTAGAGAAAAATGCATCGGTCTCCATTCACCACTTCAGAGTCTCGCACTTCTCACCCTCTTCACTTGTTACATGCTGATGTCATGGGCCCACTTCCTCGTGACTCACTTGGGGGTGTTGGGTGTTACGTTCTTGGTCTCATATATGGATTTTCTCGCGTGCATTGGGTCTTTGCCCTCAAACAAAAGAGTGGCATTTGCTCCACCTTTGATTCCTAGCTTCCCCAGGCTGAAGTCGCTTGAGGGTGTCATCTTTGTGTCTTTCGCTGCGATGGTGGGGGTGAATTCATTGGTCCCACCTCTTGTTTCCTCTCCTCTCGCGGTGTGACTATCGAAACCACTGCTCCCTACAAACCTCAACAGAATGGTGTGTCTTAGCGCTAGAATCAGACTCTTGCTAATGGTGTTTGTATTCTCCTCAGTGCCTCTGATCTTCCTCCCTTGTTCTCCATGTCCCACATGACATGGGTCTAGAATCATGTTCCGTACGGTCACCTCCCACGTCATGTCACCCCGTTCAAACGCTGGTTCGGTCGTCGCGCAGACCTCCGCTTGGCTTGTGCATGGGGCTACATCGCTGCCGTGTGGCTCCCTTAGGACCTCCATGACGGCAAACTCAGTCCGCATGCTCGCTTGTGTACCTTTCTCGGGGTCTCCGCCATGTCCAAAGCCTAGCGCTTCTAGGACTCCAATCACACACGTGTTGTTGAGTCTTGTGATACCCTCTTCTTTGAGGACGTATTTCCTTACGACCTTTCCGTGTTACTCCACCCTCTTCCTTGTCCTCTCTCCATCGGCTTGGAGGGGGTGGGTCTCTTCCAGCCTCCGGTCTTGTTGACACACCTCCTGTCGTCTCGGCTCCTCCCTCTTCCGACCCTCCTTGTCATGCACCTGATGCGTCCACCTTGGACACCCTACTCAGCACTCCGTCTATATCCTCATCCAACCCTTCCACAGAGTCTTCTCCCCATTCATCTGTTGAGTCTATGTCAGTGCCTCTCAACAATTCCCCCCCTTTCATCTGAGGTCATGGCACAGTCACCTCCCCGCACTGTCGCTGAGTCGTCTTCACAACCTGTTCTCCCGCCGCCTGTTATCTTCGAGGAGACTGTCACTCCGCGAGTCACAGATATGCCTCTAGTCGTATCTGAGCCTTGCACTTGTGAGGAACAGCTCCATTCACTTCCACGTCATTCTGTCACACATTCTGCTCAGTCCTCTCTGCGTTGCACCCGCTCTAGTGTACCCTCCACTGCAACTCGCTCCACCGCCAGACCGATTGGCCTTGATGCACTGGGTCTTGTTGTGAGTGTGGTCCACCCCAACTCAGCAATGGGCTATGCACTGGTCGCTAATGAGTTCCATCATGCTCTGGATGCATCGGTCACCGGCTAGGTCGCCGCGTGCTTTGCAGCCAGCGGTCTTCCCTCACTTCCTCCAGAGCCTACCACAATGGCAGCTGATGCTGACCTCTGGGAAAAGGCCATGCAGGAGGAGCTCACATTCCTGAACGAGCATGAGTTCTTTGAGCTTGTTCCCCTCCCCGCCGACAAAAGGCAGTCTCAGCTCGCTGGGTACTTCAGCGCAAGCTCAAGCCTGATGGTACAATTGATAGGTACAAGGCACAGCTCACTGCCAAGGGATTCTCCCAGATCCCTGGCGTCGATTTTGGCGGGACGTTTGCCTCTATGGGACGTTACACCAAAGCTTGAGCTCTCTTGAGCCTTGTCACCTAGCACGATTGGGAATTGGAGCAGATGGATGTCAACAATGCATTCTTGCATGGATGCCTTGACGAGGAGATCTACATGGTGTAGCCTCCAGGCTCCCGGGATGGCATGAACAAGGTCTTGCGGCTGCGTAAAGCCCTCTACGGGCTCAAGCTGTCCCCTTGCTGTTGGAACCTGGAGATTTTGGCCACCCTTGAAAAGGGTGCATGCCATCGTAGCACTGTCGATCCTGCTACTGCCTTCAGTAGCATTGCGTCAATACGCAATGCAACCTCTACGTGTCGTGCTCTAGGACACTGAGAGGACTGGGCCAGGAATTTCATAGAGAATGCGGCATCCGCTCTGGTTGTTGTCGCCAGGTACATGAGTGACCCAATGATGCGGAGATAGTCCATCACATCAACTGCCTGTCCCAGCTTAGACACGTCCAGTGTCTTCAGCAATCTCTGGCCAGCTTGGGTCATAGGCATCACCGCTGTGGGGGTGGACTCAAGTATAGAGGCAAAGCGCTCCCCTATCTGCAAACATACGCAGCCTGGTTCACATGGAGGGTGCGACGCGACCGGTCACGCCCAAGCTCCATACTCAGAAAGACACGAGCAGGCCTAAGGTCTTTCATCTTGTACGTGGACTGTAGTAGGTCTTTTACTGACTTGATAACATCCTGGCTAGGTGATGCTATCAGCATGTCATCCACATAGACTAGGACAGCCACGAATGGCACAGAGGGTGGAGTCACAAAGAGTGAAGGATCCACCGTACTGCGTCGGTACCCTCCTTTCTCGAGGGTGGAAGTGATCTCCTCGTTCCAGCACGGAGGTGACTACTTTAGGCCATAGAGGGCCTTCTGCAACTGCCAGACTCTGTCAGTGTCATCGGAGAAGCCTGGAGGCTGAACCATGTAGATCTCCTTGTCCAGCTATCCATGCAAGAACGCATTGTTCACGTCCATCTGTTTAAGCTCCCAGTCATGGTGAGCCACGAGACTCAACATCGCACAGGTTGTGGTGTATCGTCCAAACGGTGAAAAGGTTTCATCAAAGTTGATGCTTGGGACCTGGGAGAACACCTTCACCATAAGTCTCGCCTGGTACTTGTCCAGAGCGCCATTGGATTTGTACTTTTGTTGGAAGATCCAACGAGCGTCAATGGTCTTGCGATCGGATGGTAAGTCAACTAGCTCATAGACCGCATGTCATCTAGAGCATTCAGTTCATCATGCATGGTGGCCTCCCACTGTTGGGCGTCAGTGGAAGCATGTGCTTGACGCACCGTGGTTGGCTCTGGTGGTCGAGCTGTGGTTCCTGACGCAGTGTGACACTCTGCAATGCTGCTCAAAACAGCCACCTCATATGCGTGTGCATGCTCTGAGGCAAGGAGTGCATAGCCAAGGGCAGAGCCGGAGTAGACGACCCCTCTGTCCAAGCCAAGGGCATCCATGCCAGTCGGGAGGACATGAGGCTGCACAGTTGCGGAGGAGCTGCTGGAGGACGGGGAAACTGGGTGCATGACCGGATGACGAGGACGACATAATGGGTGTCGGACCGGACGACGAGGACTGCAACGAGGGTGAGAGCTACGGTGCAGATGCAGGGACTGCAGGGGCTCCAGGACCGACTACCCCACCAATCGAGAGAGAAGTAGGAGAGAGGAGGCAGGGGGCAAGCGACACAGTGACGGACGGAATTCCAGAAACGCCAGGCTTTGGACAAGGAAGACACACCCAGAAAGGGGCACAAGCGGCCACGAGGAGATAATTTACCGTCACGCAAATTCTCGGGGAACCAGAGAGAGGCATTACTATCTGAGACCTGAGCGAGGCGCAGGTCAGCGCGAGTGCCGTACAAGCGCTCAAAAGGTATGACTGTACGAGGAAGAGGACCACGGGGGACGCGATTCCAGACCCATGTCATCTAGCTCATCGCCTCAAAGGCGAAGAGTTGGGGCAGACCGGACTCGGACAAGAGGGTACAGACGACGTCAGCCAATGTCGGATTCCACTGCTCAGAGATGCCGTTTTGCTGGGGTGTGTATGGAGCAGAGGTCTCCAGACACACCCCGCGCGATTCAAGGAGGCGGGCGGTCTGACCAAAGATCTCACTACCACGGTCGCTGCAAAAAATGCGCAACGACCGCTGACAGGCGCGGTTAGCCTGAACAAACCAGGACTCAATGACTTAGCAAACATCGCTCTTCTGAAGAAGGGCAAACACCTTGCAAACCCGAGAAAAATCATCGGTAAGGCATCAGACATAACGACAAACATCGTCCAGGAGGTCATGGGGCAAGGGGTCCATGACATCAGCATGGACACGATCGAGCGGGTGGGAGGACTGCGAGTTAGACGGGGAGAAAGGGGAGCAATGTATTTTGCCTTGCGCACAGTTGAGACAGTCAGTAGGGCAAGGTGGAGGGAAATCAGACAGAGAGAGACCAACGGCAGGCTGAAGATTAAGCATACTGTGAACGGCCTCAGAATGAACATGACCGAGGCGGTGATGCAAGAGACGGACAAGGTTAGGTGAGAGGGATGGAGCAACATGAGCGAGCGCGGACCCCGGCACGAAGGAAGAAGAGGAGGCATGCAAGGGAACACGATAAAGCTTCCCACTTTGCACGCCACGTAAGAAAGGACGGCCAGAGGGACGCAGACATACAGTGCCAATACCACGACTGGCAGTGAAATCCATACCGTGGTCATCGAGGGACGACACGGAAAGCAAGCTGAGCTCGAGCGAAGGCACGTACAGAAAGTCACGCAAGTACAAGGCACCACTGGGACCAACAAAACGGACAACGCCAATGACCTGAACGGGAAGCAACTGACCGTATCCTATACAGATGAAGCGGACAGATCCAACAAGACCCAACGAGACGAATGACGAGCGAAGAGATGTCATGTGGTGGGTGGCCCCACAATCGAGGACCCAAAAACCACTGGAGACACGGACAGAGTGGAGAACGCCAGAGTTGGCGACAGTGCCAACGGAGAACAAGGAGGAGACAGGGGGCTCACAGAGGGAGAGACAACAAGGAAGGAAGACAGACTGCCAATGCTCAATCCACGGGACTGATACACTCAACGAGCCTAGAACATGACCCGGGGGGTCCCCACGAAGAACACTATATGTCTGAAACACGAGACCTCTGGCCGACAAAGCCCACCTCCCTGATCGCGAAGGCACAGAAGCTGAAGAAGGGACTGCTCCAGCTGGCGCTCCCGATCACCGTAGTCATCGTCCACCGACGCTGCCGGGGCCGGAGTAGACGCCCCCGAAGAAGAAGGGAACCACGGCGGCGCGGTGTAGGCAGAGGAGGGAGGACCCGCATAAGTGGGTGCACCACATGGAGGAGGCCAGCTCCAAGGGTAGGGACTAGGAGGCGGGAAGAACGACATGCCAGTGGTAAAGTGTGCATGAGAAGAGGTGGTAGCTGGCGGATGCAAAGAGGCTGTAGAGACGGAGGGCGACGGCGCCTAGGAAGAGCCAGATGTGCGAGCCCAATGAGCCCGAGCTAGACGAAGATTGTCTGGAGGGGCGGGACAGGAACGGGCAGAATGCTCGAACAAACCGAGTTCCAACACACGACGGCACCGGGAGCACTGCCCTTGTCCTTCCCCTTCCCTTTGCCCTTACTCTTGTCCTTCCCACGGCCCTGGAAGGCAAGGGCTGAGATAGTAGAGGATGAGTAAAATGAGGAAGAGGAGGAAGGAGCAGAGGAAGAAGTGGGTGCGGCAGTGGTGGTAAGTGCAGTAACACTTGTGATGGCGGAGCTGTGGAGGTGTTTGTTTTGAAGGCTAGTCCACCAGCCAGCAAGACGCTCTAAGGTGAAGTCCCAGAGAGCCCCTATCCCAGGCGATGCCTCTGGAGGAAATGGCTGTGAGGCAAGATCCTGTAGCTCGTCACCTTTGACGTCGCGAAGTAGGTTGGACAGCTCCGGCATGATGTTGTTGACCATGGTGAGGACGACAGAGAGCTGGCAAGGCAGTGCGTTGCCAAGCTCGCGAAGGATCTTGAGACCGCGAGCCCATTATGCATCAACAATTTTGTCACCACGGATGAGAATCGTGTTGAATTGGACTGTGAGGGTGCTCTGAGCGGCTTGGCCAGTGACAGTGGTGCGACGGCGCAGCATGGCATATGCGCCGACAAGGTCGGCCAGACGCTGGACATCAGGGTCAGCATTGAATGTGCCGACATCATCAATCAGCAACTCAGGAGCGGTAGCAATGAGGGTGTGCATGGCACGGGCAGAATTAATAGCAAGGGGATTAAAGGGAGCAACAGCTAGAGAGTAGTATTCCCAAAACTGCTAACCTTGAGCCCAGGCGCTAAAGCGCACTTCCCATGAGGTGAAGGCAAGCCCAGAGGAGAGGGAAGGCGGCTGCCAGAAGAAGTCATGCTGGCGCGGCGCAAGAGGGGGGGCAGCAGCAATGGTGCGACCAGTCTGAGCAGTGGTAGAAGTGCTTGAGGCAGAGAGTGTGCCAGCGGCGGGAGAGGCATTGGCGCCAGTAGGTGGGACAACAGACGTGGTAGGGAGGTGACACAAGACAATAGCGACGACTTCATCAGCGAAGGCTGCACGATTGTCCTTTGCCAACTTAAGGCGGTATTCAGCCTCCTACTGAGCCACACAAGCAAGAGTAAGCTGATGCTGAAGGGCCACGATGACTGACTCGTCGTCACCAGGTATGGTGACGACGTATGGGCTCTGCCCGACAGATTTGGGCAGAGTTTCCCCAGCCCTAGTGGGCATGGGAAAATGGGGTGCCTTAGGCAGAATAGTTGAATGTTGCAGGACAGGCCACCCTAGGTGAGACAGGACAAGCCACCGCGGAGAGAAAAAGAGAAAGCAGGCAGGGGAAGAAAGCATGCAAGATAAAGTCATGTGGTGACAGGAGGCGACTGAATGCGCAAGAAGGCTAAGAGCGGTGGAACTACAGCTGCGGAGGCAGCGGAAAGAATGGCAATGGTGGAGAAGAATGGTAGCGCTAGAGCAAACGCTCCAATGAAGAAGGTAGCACTGAGGGTGATAATGACAGCTACGATGGAGACCATCGCTGTGATGAAGCTGGAGGTGGCAGATGGAGTAGACGCTGCTGCACTGACAGCGACAGACTTCGAGGTCCTGATTGAAGCTGCAGCCGTTGCTATCAAAGATGTAGCTGAGGCTTATGGCAGACTCTATGGCAGAAATCTCCGTCCCTATGTCCACATCTGTTGTAGCAATGGGACCGATGGCAACCGCAGCCTCTATGTACGTCTCTATTGCACGTCCTGCTGAGGTAGAGGTAGGTGTACGAGAGGCTCTAGCAGCTGCGGCAAACGTAGCGACGGCTGCTGCAGCTACGTCTATAACAGTTGCAGTCATTTGAGTGAGGGCACTCATAAGGCTAACGACGTCTTGAGTAAATGCAGCGTACATTTCGGGAGAGACCTGCGACTGCGGACCCCCCCAAGAGAAAGAGGTGGGGAGATGCTTACCGGACGATGGCGAGCAGTCTGTGTGGATGACTGTGCTGTGGACGTAGATGCTCGATCGTTGCTCATGCCTCTACGACGTCCCGCATGACAATGCGGCAGCCCTCCCTTGTAGTAAGCACCAGGGGGAAGCACACGGGAAGCGTCACGAAGAGCGAGCGTGCTGGGTGCAGCACCACCAAAGTGGTGCACTCAGTGGACTGTCGTTGTCACCGCACTCATACTGCTGTTGTTGCTACTACTGCCGATGCTACTGATGTTGCGGCTGATGCGGTTGCCAGCACTGTTGCAAAAAATGCTACTACGACTGGGCTTGCTATTGCTGCTACTATTGCCAATGCTGCTGCACCTATGGCTAAAGCTACTACCACATTGTTGGCAACAATGTTGCTGCTGCTCACCGTACTGCTCTTGCAGTTGCCGATGCTGCTGCTTCTGTTATGGCTGATGCAGCTAACCAACGTTGCTGCTAAAACTGCTGCTGCTACTGGTCTAGATGCTACTGCTACTGTGTGTTTTGTTGTTGCTGCTGCCAATGCTACTACTGTAGCGGCTTAAGCCTTGTCACCGATGTTGCTAAAACTGTTGATGTTGCTGTTCTTGATGCTGCTACTACTGCAAACGATGCTGCTGCTTCAAGGATGGAGAGGCAAAAGTCGCATAAGAGGTGACTGTTGCGATAGTTGGGGTTGATGGCAGATTCGGGCAACAATAATGCTAAGACTGATGCAGCTGAAGCTGCAGCTGCTGAAAGAGGCTGTAGTCGCGGCTGCTATACCTAACGCAACTGCTGCTGGCACCTCGACGCGAAAGCGGCTGCGGCTGTGGAGGCCACGGCTACCGTCGTGCGACTGCCGTTGGTGCAGTCACGTGGACGATGCAGCCTGACAATCCCTGTGACGCAAGCACGAGAGTGTGGTGAGAGGACCGACTATGATGATTGCAGCTGTTGAGAGGTGCAAGAGAAGTGCGGGAGGAGAGGTCCATGGGCGAGAGAAGAACGTCCTAACCCATGAGCTGTTGCAATCGGCCACCAAGACATGAAGCCAAAGGCTAGTAGGAGTGAGGTCCTCCTCCCTAAGGACCTCTACGACTGCTAGAGAGCAGAAGAGGTGGCGGAAGCGGCGACAGCGACGACAAGATGTCACGCGCCAAGGGGATCACATGTGCGATGCCACGCGCGATGTGTTCCCTCCTCACACTCCTCTGATACCAGTGGATGGTGAGACTTGGTGTGACGAGGGAATGGAACAATGTGGGGCCAGGAACCAAGAAGGGTTTAGCACCATGCACAGTGTTTTAAAACACGAGTGAGAGTTGCGAGTGATGAGTAAAAAAACGCAGGACTGGTAGCGGGAGATTGAGAGCGTGATGAGCGGGGAGCGGCGAGCTCCTCCTCGCTTGTACTACAAAGCAAAGAAAAGCCTCGAACTCGAGCCTCCTGGCCGAATTATCCTGCAAGCCTACAGAGAGACAGGATTCTGCCAAGACAACCTAAGTATCACAAACCCGGGTGCTCATCCCCTCCCAAAACAGTGACACTAGAAAGCCTAGTGTTCATGCAACAACAAACATGTGTCTATGAAGTATTTCTATCATGAGCCACAACAGGATTTGACATGGCTCCACTTCTTGTGCACGTGTCAACATGAGGGACGATGTGGTGCCGGCGCCAACGTCACTCTAGCATCAGTCACCTGCATCAATGAGGTGAGTGTGCAGCGAGGCTAGAGATCACGACGTGTCTGTGGTTCACAAACCAACAGCTGTAACCTAGCATAATGAATGGCCACCATGAGCTTCCCACGCGACGACGCCTTGGTTAGGAATTCAGCCCGCTGCATGTTTGTGGAAACCAAAACGATGGCAATCACCTGCCACTATTGTGATTTGCGTGCACACTTTCTCACTGGTCTTTGCTATGACCTTTCAGCTAGTGTACATGCTCATGCAGATGACTGACTTCACAGACGTAGACGATGGAGGACGCTGAGCAATGAAGGGGACGTCACATAGTTTTGATAGACATGGCTTTTGTCTCCTCGTGTGGAGTCTCCCACAATAGGTGGCCTAGACTGTTATGATAGGTAAGCGGGCAAGCAAGCAACCAAACAACGAGTAGCGACACCATGGATTGGGGCAAGCTCATGTCACGAAAGTATGGCGAGAAAGGCAAAGAAGTGAGTGAGTCACCATAGAGCGAAGTGATAAGTGCCAGTTGACCAGGCCACCCATGTGAGACTCTAAACGTGGGGCCAAGACGCCACCCAGGGATCGAACCGGACCCTGGAGCGAGCGAGCTCTAGGCGGTCTCTAACACACCAGTATAAACTGGACGTGTGGCACCAAAGGATCAGCAACCTGGCTCACTAAGCTAAAAGCATATGGACCAGCCACATCGACCATGAGCGTATGTGGTGCCTGCACTCCCACAAATGTGGGCCCCATTCTAGAGTGAAGAGTTATAGAGAATCACCACGTGCAATCTCTCCATGAATCTGGTGTTGGCGTTGTGGCAACAGCTTGACAGCTTGATGGTGTCGCCACCACTGACTGCTCCATGACACGTCACAATATTGCACCCGAGAGCTTTAGTCCAGGTTAGTCACCTATAGTAATGATGTGTGTGGATGTGAGTAGAGTCAAGAGGTCACTAGCATGTGTTACACCCATAACCAACACTCCCCCATGACCCACAGACAAACACCCCACACACACATAAGAGTGAATACACATCACAGAACAACAATTCCCACAACTCATGTCAGCAAGGAGCATCACGAGAGCATAGCAGACTGAAAGCATGCACAACATTTTTTAACATGCCACTGCTTAGGGCTTTGGTGAGAAAGTATGCACGTTGTTGACAAGTGTCAACCCAGACAACCTGAACTTCTCTAGTAGCGATGCGCTCATGTACAAAATGATGCTAGATGTTGATGTGTTTGGTGCAAGAATGATGCATGCCATCGTGCTCTGTGATTGCCTTTGCACTTTGGTTGTCACGATGCAGAGTGATGCAGCGGATGGGAACACAACTATTGTAGCAGGCGGGACAGCCATACACTCTCACACGTACCTGCGCCAACAGCCACTCTATCCCAGTGGAACTATGGGCAACACATCCTTGTTTCCCACTTTCCAAGAGATGGCAGTACCACCGACAAGAAAACTATAACCGGTGCGGTTACGAACATCAGTGTCGTGTACACAGTCACTGTCAGTGTACCCGTCAACCACCACTGAGGGCTAAGAACGATAACACAGTCCAACGCGTGTAGTGGACAGTGTGTAGCAAACAACATACACTACTGCCTCAAGGTGTTTTTGGTGAGGCTATTGGGAGAACTGTGCCAAGAAGTTAACGGACAAGGCCACATCTTCCCGGGAGATGGTCGCAAGTTACATGAGGGAGCTGACCACATTGCGATAGTCGGTGACATCGACAGTCTCCCCTAGCTGTGCTGGATCAAGAGACTTCAGTAGTCACTATCCTACTAGAGTCATCGGTGTGGAAGCAGTGTGAGTGACAGCCAGTAGGGAGGCAAAGTTCTCACATAGGGTGTGGATGTACGCAGCCTGGCGCACGTGGAGGATGTGTCGTTAACGGTAATGCTCAAGCTCCATGCTGAGGAACACCCCTGCCAGACCCAAGTCCTTCATCTTGTATGTGGCCTACAACAAGTTTTTCACAGACTGAATAGCTCTTGGACTAGGAGAGGCAATTTGCTCGTCATCGACGTATACAAGGATGGCCACCAATGGCTGTGAGGGAGCACTCAAGAAGAGTGTTGGATCAATCGTGCTACCTTTGCAACTGCCTCCCTCAGGAGTGGAGGAGATCTCCATGTTCCAAAAACATGGCAACTGCTTTAGCCCATCAAAGGCCTTGCGCAATCGCCAGATCTTGTTTGTGCCATTGGTGAATCTCGGAGGATGGGCCATGTAGATCTCCTCATTAAGCCTCCCATGTAGGAAAGCGTTCTTGACACCCATCTATTCTAATTCCCACTTGTACTGGGCAACAAGGCTCAACAACGCTCGGGCGGTGGTGTATCGCCAGACCGAAGCAAAGGTGTCATCAAAGTCAATTCCAAGGACCTATGAGAAACCTTTGGCAGTGAAACGATCCTTGTACCGGTCGACTTTGTCATCAGGCTTCAACTTTTACGGTCAGACCCAGTGAGCAAAGATTACCTTGCGGTCTGCTGGGAGGTCCACCGGCTCAATGACATCATGCTCCATGAGTGCAATCATTTCCTCTTACATGGCCTTCTCCCAAAGGTTGGCGTCAGCTGCCTCACAAGCCTGTCGGTCAGTGGTTGGTTCGGGAGGAAGAGTGGGAAGGCCTGAAGCTGTGAAGCATGATGCGACATAACCGGCGACAGAGGACTCAAGAGCAAAGTGAAACTCATGGGCTACAAGAGAGTACCCTATTGCTTAGCTAGGGTGGACAACACTCACAACAAGACCAAGTGTGTCGAGGCTAGTGGGTCAGACAGAGGATCGAGTAGTGGAGGACAGTGCACTCCAACGCATGACCCGTTTTGAGGGCTGTGAGACTTGTGATAGGCAGACTGCATCAGCTGGCACCACAGAGGAGTGTGAACGTCAATCCGAGGATTGTGAGGTTTGAGGAAGGGCACAAAGTCTTTCCCCACGTGTGTAGGACTGAGGACCAGGAGGAGGGACCTGAGATGGGGTTTCAGCGGCATCAACCAACAGATATGTATGCCTCATGGGCTCGGTGGATGAGATGGGAGTAGAGTGCACAGGAGACTGTTTATGATCAATAGAGGGGATCAACTCAAAGGACACAGAGGACGCTTGGGATAAGGATGCCGACTCAGAGGGGGCATAGGACGCCTTGGACGAGGATGCTGAATCAAAGGGGGCAATGAACGCCCGGGATGACGAGGAGTCCAAGGCAGAGGATTCCTGAGAGTCACTGTTCGTGGCAGGGACAGATGGGACTGCAAGGAGGGCCATGTCAATGGGAGAGGAGGATGATACTCTGAGATCGGAGGCTGGGACAGACCCATCCCCCCCCATGCCCACAAAGCGAAGAGAGAGAGAGGAGGGGTGTGGGATAGTGGACAGGTCACACGGGAAGATGTCCTCGAAGAACAAGGCGTCACAGGATTCAATGACACAGGATCGGTCAATGTCCGAGAAACGCCAAGCCTTGGACATTGCTGAGACACAAAGGAAGGTCCAAAGGTGGGCGCGGGGGCTGAGTTTGCCGTCTCAAAAGTCCTTAAGGAGCTTGATGGCAGCGTCGCAACCCCAGACGCGGGCAAGACGCAAGTCAGGAGGACAACCAAAAAGGCTTTCAAACAGGGTGATGTGCCGGGGAAGAGGACCATGGGGTACACGGTTTGAGACCCGGGTCATGTAGGACATGGCTTCAAAAGAGAAGACATGGGAAAGAGAGGACTCACTCAGAAGATTACGGATACCGTCAGCAAGGGTACGGTTCTAGCGTTCAGAGACACCATTTTGTTGGGGTGTATAGGGAGCAAAAGGCTCCATACACATCCTCCAAGACGAGAGGAAGCAAGCGGTGGGTCCCATGAACTCGCCGCCATGGTCACAACGAAAGAATTCCAAGCGACGGCCACAGCACAGTTTGGCCTGATGCAGCCAGGACTCTAGGGGTGGAATAGACGTCACTCTTTTGGTGAGGGCAAAGACCCAACGCATGCGAGAAAGGTCAAGAGAGAGAGAGAGAGAGGGTTGGTCACTATGTCAAAGGACATAGTGACCAGCCCTCCCAGAGCATCATGGGCCCATGAAGTCAGTGTGCAAGAGGTTAAGGGGGTAGGAAGTAGAGTTAATCAGGCTACTTTCATACACTATAGGACCTGTGTACAGTAGATGTGGTTATGTATGTAGAATTTTCTAGGATGTGAGAGAGGCACATAGCAGTGGCACTGTCTATACATGTTTTGTTTAATTTCCTTTAAAAAACAAAGTTGTNCCCCCCCCCCCCCCCGCCATCAAGTGGAAAGAGTATGAGGTGAGTGTATGAGAGAGAAAACAGAATTTTGTATGACAGAGCCATACAAAAGTACATGTGCGTACAAGGAGGAGAAAATCCACAGAATTGGTAGGTGACAATGTACACAAATGTACTGTTTTTATCTAACGTCACTTGTATAGTGATACAATCCTTCATATAATTACTTCAGACACTTCTTCCTTTTGAATCCCCCTCCACCTCCCTCCTCCTGCGTCAAGTGGAAAGTGTGTGAGAAGAGTGTAAAAGGGAGTGAACCGATTTTTGTATGACAGCGACGTACAAAAGTACACTTGTGTGCAAGGAGGATAATCATCATAGAGGTTACATGAAATCATATACACAAATGTATTGTTTTATGGTAACGTCACTTGTTTAGTGGTGTACTCCTTCATACACTTACCTCATACACTTTTGTCTTTTGGACCCCCTCCCCACACATCCCCCCTTCATAAAGTGGAAAGTGTTTGAGGGGAGTGTATGAAGGAGTGAATGGAATTTTGTATGATAGCGACATAAAAAAGTACACTTGGTTTCAATAAGGAGAAACTTCATAGAAGCTACATGAGACCATGTACACAAATAAACTTATTCAATGTAACGTCACTTGTTAATTGATACAATCCTTCATACACTTGCCTCGTACACTTTTTCCATTTTGTCCCTCCTCCCTCGATCCCCTCCTCCCCCTCCCCACTCAAGTGTAAAGTATATGAGATGATTGTATGAGGGATTGAACAAAATTTGGTATGAAATTGACATATAAAAGTACACTTTTGTGCAAGGGGTAGAAACTTCAT
>SZWC01032484.1:0-15681 GCA_023375785.1 Penium margaritaceum | reverse complement strand
AGAGAGAAAGAGAGAGAGATAGTACTAGCAAGAGAGAGAGAGAGAGAGAGAGAGAGAGAGAGAGAAACTTCCTAGAACCTTCCTAACTGCTCACCACTTAAGTAAGCGTGAACGCTCAGTTAGTGCGTGACGACAGTCACAAGTCATGCACAGAACTGCAAGGGTCTGGGTAGGGACACGTACACAATGTTAGGAAGCACATAATTGAATGCAACTGCGTAGAGTTAACAAATAACATGTCCGTTGAATGAATACCTGTCGCGGCGCATGACGGGTGTCGCACGCGGCGATGCAATGTCTGTCCTAAAACTGGCCCAAAAACAATGTTGTGGCCGTAACTCTGCACACACAGATTGGAACGCTATACCGTCTAAACCTAGAGATGCCAAATCTTGAGCTGGACGCTATGACTGGTCACACGCATAAGTCTGGCACCGATCGGTGGACAGACAATGGCAAATATACAAATCGGGCTCAAGAGCCAGTCCACCAAGAAAACTCTAGCGTGTGCAGAAAAACCGCAAAGCACCTCGGCAAGCACCCAGGATGTCGTGGTAGCTCTTTGGTAGCTACTGGTGGGTGGGGCCACCACTTGTCGGTGCTCCGGCGCCAGCTGTGTCCGCATCAAGGATAGGCTGCAGAAAAAATGCAGAAGGTCCGAGACAGCATCCACGACACCGGAGCAGTCGTCGGTCACCTCCGGGTGGGCGGTCCACCACCTGTCGACGCGCCGGTGCCTCCGGGGTCCTCATCGGGGATCATGTCATCTCGCTCTCCTGTACCGTCGCTCGTGACGGGTGGAAGCCACACACACCAACATTCCTCCTGGCTGACACAACTATCAATTGAACGATGTCTGGGCGAAGGCAAGGAAGGATGGCTGAGGCAACCAATCATAGCGAGCATCGATCAAGCATACCACACCACAGGGTCTCCTCTTGACAATTATGCATCCCACAAAGTGCCCGCGTCTCAACCATGCAAGTAGTCAATCACACACATACGTGTCAATCATCATGCAAAAGAGACAAAAAAAAACAAGGTCTCTCGTGACCCCGGAAAATGTCTCCTGGTATCCAGGTTTCGACGACACCATGCATGGATCATGCATAACACATGTCAAATATCATGCAAGAGAGACAGAGAAACAAGTTCTCTTCGTGACCCTTGAAAATGTCTTTGGGTATTCAAGTCTCACCCACACCATGCATGGATCATGCATAACACATGTAGGCAATGGGTCTCAACGTCACTCTGGTAGAACTCACCACATGCGCGGGTCTCGACCAGAATAACCTCGATCCTAGCATTGTGCCGCACTCCAAGTAACCTCGTTGTCTTCAAAAGAGTGCCAAGCCAAAGCCCACACACCAACACTCCCCCTGGGTTGCAGAGGCTGACAAAATGAGCAAAGCTGATATCTGCTCCCAACAGCATCCCGGAGGAGGAAGCACAGCTCCCCCATGGCAACATACCCCTGAACAGCAACAACAAGGGTGATGATGATGCTGGTGGGATGTGCTCGCACACAGCCTCACCCCGGAGCGTCGTCGTCACTGTCCTCGTCGTCGGTGCTGTCGTCATCTACTGACGTGGATGGTCTATCGCTAAGGGTCTCCTCCAAAAAAATCGCCTGTTGTATGGCCTCCAGCTACTAAGCTACGTATCGCCTCGCGGCCTCCGCAGCTTTGAGGCACGTGTGGAGCTCGACAAGCTCTGACGCGGCAGCCGACCGGCTGGCTGCATCTGCGGCATGTAGGCGGTCAGTCACGGAACGAACCTGACGGTGGACCTCGATCGTGTGCACGTTGGCACGAGCCAGAGTCTCTTGCAGCGTCGTAGTCTGAACCCGTCGGAAGGAGTGGAGCTGCGCCTGCTTGTCGCACAAGTCAACGTCCTTTACGGCAGTCGTCGACTCAAGTGCCGCCGGGCCACGAGGTGCTGGAAGAGCGTGAGCGCAAGACAATGACGCATCACGTAAGTCGCCTAGGAATGTAGGGACGGCTGCTCTGAAGGTACCTCCTACTCGTGACACACCTACCTCTTGGTCGTTACTTGCTCGTCAGACGTCGGCATGTGTAGGTACAGCTGCATCCGCGGCAACGTCGTGGTCATCAAAGATGCGGTCAGTGCTGTGGTGCGCGTGGCGACCCCTAGTGTGCAGACCATCATCCACCTGCTGCTCGAGATCCACCTAGCCCAGACGTGCATCCTGTAGTGAAAACCGAGGGGTGCCCGGCGTGATGGTCACACGCCAAGCCCTTGGAAAACCTCTCAACCCTCGACCCCTTGGTGTATGGCCCGACCCTTGAGATGTCGCACGACCCTCTCCTAGCAGCAAGACGGTTGCTAGTGACCGAGGTTCCCGCCGTGCGACTCTCCCGGCGGCGTTTACACCAAGGTGCGTTGCGGAAGACTTGTAGGATTGAATGGACATGTGCAAGCCAATGCTTGGAGCACAAGGAGATTTGGGCAAGGAATGAGTCCTTTAAACTTGATAGATCAGTATAAGGCAATGTACATAGTCTCTGGGTAAGATTGGCATGCCTAGAACAACCCCTAGGTTTCCTTATGTACCAGCCCCTATGAGCCGGCCGAAAGCTACTCAGTGCCTCGAAGCCCTCTATCAATGCGTACTCATATGCATCATGTAGTGCAAGCCACGAGCTTTCCAACGCACCAAAGAACGCCTCAATCCGTGAAGAAACGGCTAAGTTATGGTCGTTTGAGTGCTGCACGCGTGACGGCCGCTGGCAGCACCGCCAGCGGGGGTCAGGGCCGCCCGAAGCGCCCTTCCTTGCAAATGCAGCTCCAACCGCCATCCCGAAGCGCCCATAGAGTCCAATGAACCTTGCCTCATTGGCCAAGTGTCCATCAAGGGGCGCTTTGGCTGCAGTGGGCGAGAAAGTGGCTCCGCCGTGCTCGTGGTCGAACCGGTACGTCTCCTGTTTTCTGGAGGTGCACCTCCCACCTTTGCACGACCGTATCTTTCTCGTCCCTGTACCGAATAACCCGGTTCTTGGGTCGATTTTGCATGGCTTTTCACGTAGAATAAAATGGGATCATCAAATCATGCACATAACCCCAGCATGATGATGTAATCACCGCCTCGACCGGCGGCTCCCATAACATCACCCCCCCTCCGAGGGCGCACCGTCCCAGTGCGCTCCTGGTACGCTTGGAGGACCGTGTTGACAGCACCGCCCCTATAAAAATCAGCTTCAGGGATTGAGCAGCTGTGCTAAGGCCCATAGCCGAGCCATTGCACCAGGTACTGCCACCCGTTACCGCGCCGACGGTGCCCGAGAATCTTCTCCACCACATACTCTTCTTCACCCTCTACCAAGACCGCTCGAGGAGGAGCCTGCCTTCGCGCCGTGAACTGCGCATCCGGTTCTTTGTAGGCCTTGAGAAGAGAAGCGTGGAACACGGGATGGATCCCATAGTGGTCCGGCAGCTCCAACTCATAGCTCACCGCGGACCGCTTCTCCTTCACCGGAAATGGGCCCACCCACCGAGGTTTGAGCTTGTCGCTGCCCACCCCCGCCAACTGCAGGTTCCGCAAGCTCAATAGCACCTCTTGTCCCACCAAGAACTCCTCGGCTGTCCGGTGCTTGTCCGCTTGCCGCTTCATCTGCTGCTGCGCCTTGTGTAGCGCCTCGCGTACGCCGCCACACCTCTGTAAAGTCACTTGTAAATCGCTGCACCGCGGGGAGGTCCGATCCCGTTGCCATGTCTCAGGGACATGCAGGTTGCACACCATACACTACCTCCAAGGGAGACCACTCCGTAGAGGCATGCACAACTGAGTTCTAGGCAAAATCAGCCACCGGGAGCTTGCATTCTCATCCATTGCCATCCGGCTCCAAGATCCCCTGCAGCAGCTGCTCCATGGTCTGATTGGTGCGCTCAGTTTGGCCATGGTAGGCTGATGAAAGAGCCACACGGGTGCCCAGCTTCTTGAAGAGTTCCCCCCAAAACCGGGAGGTGAAGCGCGGATCGCAGTCCAAGACCATGCACTTCGGCACCCCGTGCAGTTTCATGATGTGTTGCAAGAGGACTTGAGCCGTCTCTGCTGCCGTGACCTTCTCTGCACATGGAGTAAAGTGCGCCATTTTACTGAACTGGTCCACCACCACCAGCACCATGGTGTTTTCCGTTGCACTCCGTGGAAGACCCCCACAAAATCAAGTGAGTTGTCCGTCCACGGACGTTTCGGCACCGGTAGTGGCTGCAGCTCCCCTGGCGCCCGCGCCCTCCGTGATTTGATTCTTTGGCACGTGTCACAGTTGCTCACGTACTCCTTACAATCTGCTCCCATCGTCACCCACCAATACTGGCGCGCAAGCATTTTGAAGGTCTTGTCGTGGCCGAAATGGCCATTGTAGAGCGAGTCGTGCGCCTCTTCCAACAGCGCTTGCCGCAACAACGCACTCCGCGGCGCCATGATCTAGTTCCCCTTCTCACGCCGCCAATACTGGCCGTCCCACTTGCACCCCTTCACCATACTTCCGGCAAAGTCCTCGTCCTCCGCATACCCGTGTGCAAACAGGCTACGGATGATTGGAGTTTTGCCAACACTATAATCGCATGCATGCCCAAGTCTGGGCGATGCGAAAGCGGGTCTACTGGGTTGATCCTCCCTGGTTTGTACTGGATCTCATAGTCGAAGCCGCCCTCTAGCAGCTCCATCCACCGTGCTTGACGACGACTCAGGTTCGGCTGCAACTTGAGGTACTTGAGGACGTAGTGGTCCGTATGCACCACACTCCGCCGCGCCTCAAGGTAGCACCTCCATTGCTTGAAGGCCTGGACTACCGCGAGCATCTCCTTCTTGTGGATCGGGTAGTTGAGCTCAGCCCCTTTCACCTTCTTGGAGTAGTACGCAATGGGCTGCAACCCCTTCCCTTGGTCCTACATCAGCACCCCACCGATCGCATAGTCGCTTGCGTCCGTCGCCAACACGTACTCCTTGCTCGTGTCCAGATGCACCAACACTGGGGCCTGACACATGGCAGCCTTCATTGCATCAAAGGCTTGCCCCTCCTTTGCACCCCACTCCCATTGGCGTCCCTTCTTGAGCAAGTCTGTCAAGGGTGCTCCCATTGCTACGTGCCCCCGGATAAACCTCCGGTAATTGTTTGTAAAACCCAAAAAAACCTGGATGTCACGCACACACACTGGCTCTGGCCACTCCTTCACTGCTTCCACCTTTTTTGGGTCCATGCGGATTCCCCTCCCGTTGACAATGTGCCCGAGGAACTCCACCTCCTGCTTTGCGAATTCACACTTGCTGAGCTTGGCAAACAGCCGCTCCTTTCTTAGTACTTCCATCACCGTCCGCAAGTGTTCTTGGTGCTCCTCCATCATCCGCGAGTAGACAAGGATGTCGTTGCGGAAGACGACCACAAACTGGTCCAAGTAGGGATGGAATACCCGGTTCATTAGCGCCATGAATGTAGCTGGAGCATTCGTTAGCCCAAAAGGCATCACGAGATACTCAAAGTGTCCATATCGCGTCAGAAACGCGGTTTTTTCCACATCCTCCTCCGCGATGCGGATTTGGTGATACCCCGACCTCAGGTCCAGTTTGCTGAAGACGCACGCGTCTCGAAGCTAGTCGAACAACTCCTCGGCCCGTGGCAACGGGTAGCGATTCTTCAACGTGATGTTGTTGAGCGCCCGGTAGTCCACGCACATCCGCAGCTCTCCTGGCTTCTTCTTCACGAATAGCACCGGCGCCGCGTATGGAGACACCGACGGCCGAATGAAGCCTTGGTCCACCAACTCCCCCAACTGCTTCTTGAGCTCCGCAAGCTCCACGTCGCTCATGCAGTTGTAAGACCGCACCGTTGGTGATGAACCTGGCACCACCTTGATCTTGTGGTCGATGTCGCGCCGCGGTGGCAGCCCCTTTGGCAATTCCTCCGGAAAAACGTCCCCGAACTCCTTGAGCACCTCCCCAACACCGGGAGGCAACTCTGGAGCCCCTGTGCCTCCCACCGGCTGCCCCTCCGCTGCTTCAACCGCTGCAATCTGCTGCTCTGCTGCTTGTTGTGGACGCACCCATGCCAAGTAAACCTGGCCACCCTTGCGCTCGCACCGTTTCAGCTGCTGCAAGTTGATGACGCGCAGCTGATTCCCCGCTTCCACCACTTCCGACTCCTTCCCCTCACCCCGCCACAAAGGTGAAGTGAGATTTTTCCCGCCTGCCTTCACGACCACCCGGTTGCACCTCCAGTCCACCTCCGGATTCCAGGCGTGCAACCAATCCCGGCCGATCAAGCAATCATAATCATCCATAGGGCAAGTGTGGAACTCCATATCACACACCAACTCACCCATATGGACCTTTTGCTTGACGAGAGGCCTGCCGTACTCCACCACTCCGGATACTTGCCGCGCCTTGGCCGACGTCCCGGACTACCGTGCGAGCTCCAACCTCGTCGCCAACCTGTTGTTGAAGAAGCTATGGCTTGCACCGCCATCTAGCAGCCCGCGTAGCTTCCTCCGACTCTTGAAACTCCCCTCCGGAATCTCAAGAACCAGCTCCAAGATGATCCCTGGAAACTGCCGGGTCTCACCCTCATTCCGCAACAGCACTTGAGGCAGCTCCTTAATCGGCAAAAGCCTCTCAGGGCTGGTGCTGTCCTTTGCGGATGGAAGACTTGCAGCAGTAGGTCGGCCCCTCCTCACTGCTGCTGCCCGTTTCCCTGCTATGCCTTGCGCTTGGGGCAATCCCGCTTGCGATGACCCTCCTCACCACAAACCCATACTTGCCTCTCGGTCCCTATTGCCCGCCCTCACCCTGCTGCCCGGCTTGGATTGCATCCACCTCCATGGGCACAGCCTGACCCGGTTGCTCCACCCGTGGTTGTGTTGCATAGCTGGTTCGGCGCGCATTGTAGCTTACCGCGTCGATGCGCTCCGCCGCCGAGACCAACTCTGCAAAGGTCCGCAACCCGATCCCGCGAGTTCACATTGGACGTGCGGCTTCAGGTCGTCATGGTAGCGGTCGTATGCCTCCGCGTCCGAGAGGTCATCGATCTGCGCCGCCAAAGCCATGAAGCATGTAGTGTAGTCCTGGACCGATCCGCCTTGCTCGACGTGCTTGATCTTATCACGTGCGACCCGGCTGCCGTTGAGGAGGTCGAAACGCGCCTGGAGCATCATCTTGAACTGCTCCCACGTCTCTGGTTTCTCCGTCAACGCCCGTGCACCGAGCTGCACTTCTCGCCCCAGTGGTAGACTCAACAGCGGCTGAAGCCGTGCACCGGCCCCCAGCCCGTCCGGCAATCCAGCGGCGTTCCGCCGGCACAATGCCGACCACCACTGCAGCGCCATTCCCCAGAGCAGCGTAGGAGCATACTCCAGTTTCGTGGCATCTTCTCCCACGGGAACGCCCAACACAGAGAAGTACGAGTTCACCGTGAAGAGCCATTCACGTGCACTACCCTTGCCGGTGTAGAACTCTGGCTCCTTCGGCTTGGGCCGCCAAAACGCAGGTGCGGATGCCAATGCAACACCCTCCAACGCACTGCTCCCTTGGCCGACGTACCTCGCCTCAACCTCTGCGCGCAGCTGCTAGTTCTCTTGACGCAACTCATCAAGAGCACGCCGGATCTCCTCCATCAGGAAATCCTGGTCAAATGCCGCTGCCGCCATGGTTCTGGTTGTGACGAAAAAACTTAGGCCAGCCGCAGTTGTGGCAGATCTTCTGCCTCCCTTAGGTCCGCGCAAAGCTGAGCGAACGTCCACGTGCTCTGATACCAAATGTGAACCGAGGGGCGCCCTGCATGATAGTCACACGCTGAGCCCTTGGGATAAACCTCCCAATCCTCGACCCCTTGGTGTGTGGGCCAGCCCTTGAGATGTCGCACGACCCTCTCCTTGCAACAAGACCGCTGCTAGTGACCGAGGTTCCCGCCGTGCGACTCTCCCAGCGGAGTTTGCAACAAGGTGCGTTGCGGAAGACTTTTAGGACTGAATGGACATGTGCAAGGCAATGCTTGGAGCACAAGGAAAGTTGGGCAAGGAATGAGTCCTTCAGACTTGATAGATCAGTACAAGGCAATGTACATAGTCTCTAGGAAAGATTGGCATGCCTAGAACAACCCCTAGGTTTCCTTTTGTACCAGCCCCTATGAGCCAGCCGAAAGCTACTCAGCGCCCCGAAGTCTTCTATCAAGGCGCACTCATGCTAACAACACATGCATCATGTACTACGTGCCGCGAGCTTTCCAGCACACCAAAGAACGCCTCAATTTGTGAACAAAAAGCTAAGTTATGGCTGTTTGAGTGCTCCACGCATGACGGCCGCTGGCAGCACCGCCAGCGGGGATCACGGCCGCCCAAAGTGCCCTTGCTTGCGAATGCAGCTCCAACCTCCATCCCGAAGCGCCCATGGACTCCAATGAACCTTTCCTCATTGGGCAAGCATCCATCCAGGGGTGCTTTGGCTGCAGTGGGCGAGAAAGTCGCTCCGCCATGCTCGGGGTCGAACCGGTACGTCTCCTGTTTTCTGGAGGTGTGCCTCCCATCTTTGCACGGCCGTATCTTTCTCGTCCCTGTACCGAATGACCCGGTTCTTGGGTCGATTTTGCACGGTTTTTCACGTAAAATACAATGGGAATATCAAATCATGCACCTGGCCTCAACATGATGACGTAATCACCACCTCGACCGGCAGCTCCCATAACATGTAGAAACCACTCAGTTCCCTCGAGATGTCTGAGTACATCCTCGACACACTCCTCGATGTTTTGTCGTGCAGGAACATCCGTAGTATAACAGTAGCTACTGGCCTCCCAAAGCTTGGCAATGAGACTCTACACGTGTGCCTCTACTCCAACCACGGCTGCCTCCTGCTCGCCAATTGCGGAGAATAGGCACTCGGGTACAGGAACTATAGTTCGGATGAGAGTAGATGTGTCTTCAACTAAAACCACCACGGTGTCAGCGACACCGGTCGGAGCAGCAATGAGCCAGAGATCTGCAGCTCGCTCTGCATCCTCCATGTCACACACGCGGACACTTGCTATCACCAATGGGCCATCTCGTGCTCGTGTCGCGGCTACTACAAGAACGGCAGCGCATTAGGCCTCTACGTCTGCCTCCGACCTTGCGTCCAACCACTCCACGACGGACGATTGATCTTCATAAAGGAGGTCCGCCTTGTCTTGGCGATCCATCACTTGCTCCTGCTACCCAGCACTATCCGTCAGAACCACCTAGGCGTCTGCTTTGAGCCGAGCATCAACATCCCTATCACTTGCACCTCATGCTGCTGCTCCTGGCACCATGGCAATCGTCTCCACACCAACTAACGTGGGAGCGCGCACATCATCAGGCGCAGCTCCTGCATTGGCCGTATTCACGTCATCCACCAAGGTATCAACGATCACCATCTCCATCCCAGACTCAGACTCAGCATCAGACCAATCCTCCTCTGACAAAGAGTTTCCATCAGGGCGAACATCTCCCCGTGCCAAACTCTTTCCTAGTTGAGTCTGTTGTGTAGCGTCATCCGCCTCAACCGTGGCCAGCCACAACAAGGGTGGTACACTTGCCCGTTACCGACGGATGCACGCGTCATCGCCACGATGTGTCGCTAGCGTGAGTGCCGTCTTGCCTCTGTCGCCGTCACTGTCGCTGGCCTTGACGCCTCCATACCGTCCAACAGCACCACTCCTCCAACAGTCCCGCTGGTCCCGTCGTCGCCAGCTCCACAGTGGCATCATCCGCAGCCATCGGTGCCTCCGTTTCCATCTTCGGTGTAGTCCTCCTTCTATTTGCGCTCCGGTGCAGTCACTCTGCACTCTATCTACACTCCCGGGCCGTCCACCGACGAGCGTCAGTTGGAGCAGTTCATCGCGCTCCAGCTCGGCCTGCCTCGTCCTCCCCCCCAAGGAATTGCGAGTTGTGTTACCTCCTACCTGTCTAACCTGCCTTGCATGACTAAAACTTAGTTACGGTCATGTCCTGCTTCCTCATCCGCCTCGTCGTCTACCGTGCCCTGTATGCCTCTCTATGACGACGTCGCATGGCTTGATGATTGACAGTCTCGGTTCGCACCACCGTCCACCCTATCCGTGTCCCTTGCTTGCTGCCATGTGACTGTTATTGATTTGGCAACTATGGTCCAGGACCCTGCCGAGACATGGATCATCGACTCAGGAGCCACGCATCACATGACCGCCTCTTGCGAGGCCTTTAGTGTGCTTGGTCCTGTTGGCAATGTGTCTGGTGTCCAGGCGGGCTCCGGACAAGTGTCATCTGTCCGCAGCGTCGCCATCGTTCATTTCCGTGGTCGTGCCAGTGATGTTTTTGTGACCGACGTCCTCTTCGTCCCAGGTCTCGAGCTCAGCCTTTTGTCCATCACTGCCCTTGACCGCATGAGCATGGACGTTCTGCACTCGCGCAGCGTTGGCACTGTGTCATTATGTCCATCCGGTCTTGTTGTTCTGCATGCCACCGCCTGTGGCAACCTGTGGCACGTACCTTGTCTGTCCTCCCATTCCCCCATCCCCTCCCCGTCCGCCCCGACAGGCCATGTCTTTGTCACCAACACAAGGTCCACGTAGCACACACGTCTCTTGCACCGCCGCTTTACCACGTGCACTCTGGAGCAGTTGACAACATGATCCGCACCCAGCCGGCCAAGGGCCTAGACCCGGACTCCTTCCCCTTGCCGTGCCCCAGACAGTGCATTGATTACGCTGAAGGAAAGATGCACAGCTCCACCTACCCCCAGCCATTCTCCCGTGCGTCTGCCCCTCTGGATCTCTTCCATTCCAATTTCATGGGTCCTCTCCCTACCGAGTCTGTTGGGGAGCATGGCGGCTATGTCCTCACCCTCAATGACGACTACTCGCGCTACCGCTGGGTCTTCTACCTTCGGCAGAAGAGCGATGTCGCTCAAACCATTCGGGACGGTCTTGTCCGTGCCGAGCACAAGTGTGGTCGGCCTCTTCGCGGCTTTCGCTCCGATTGTGGTGGTGAGTACATGGGAGAGACCACGACTTTCCTCGCCTCCCACGGTATCCACAACGAGACGTCGCCACCTTATACACCGGTCCAGAACGGCGTGTGCAAGCGGTGGAACCGCACCATGGCTGACGCCATCCGCACGAGGCGAGTCCAGTCCGGCCTCTCCGATGGCTTCTACTTTGAGGCTATGGCCTACATGACGTGGGTCTAGAATCGGATCCCCCACGGACCCCTTCCCTGCTAGTCAACGCCGTACAAGCAGTGGTGCGGTCAGAGTGCTGACCTCTGCCCCACTCGTGTCTGAGGTTGCGTGGCCATTGTGTGGCTGCCCGTCCCACATTAGGGAGGCAAGCTCGCCCCCCGTGGGCGTCCTTGCATCTTCCTCGGTGTCTCCTGTCGGTCCAAGGCCTGGTGCTTCTGGGGTCCCTCCCGGCAGTGCATCATCAAGAGCCGCGATGCCCTGTTCTTTGAGGAGATTTTTCCTCGCGACCTCATCCGCTCCGGCCCGTCGGTGTCCCTCCCGTCGCGAGGGAAGTGGAGAGTCCGTTCCCTGTCCTGCCGCTTCCGGGCGGCACATCACATGGTCCCTCCAAGCCGGTAGCCCCAGTCGTGTCCATTGGCCCCTCAAAGCCGGCATCCCCAGTCGCGTCCGCTAGCTCCTCCGAGCCGGCAGCCCCAGTCGCGTCCGCATGCCCCTCCGAGCCGGCAGCCCCAGTCGTGTCCGCTGGCCCCTCCAGGCCAGCAGCCCTAGTCGCGTCCACTGGCTCCTCTGGGCGGGCAACCCCAGTCGCGGCCGCTGGCTCCTCCGGGCCGGCAGCCCCAGTCGCGTCAACTGGCCCCTCTGGGCCGGCAGCCAGAGTCGTGTTTGCTGGCCCCTCCGGGCGGGCATCCCCAGTCACATCCGCTAGCCCCTCCGGGCCGGCAGCCCCAGTCGTGAACGCTGGCTCCTCCAGGCCGGTAGCCCCTGTCGCGTCCGTTGGTCCCTCCGGGCCAACAGCTCCTATCGAGTCTGCTGGTCCCTCCGCACCGGCAGCCTCGTTCGCGTCTGCTGGTCCTTCCGAGCCGGTAGACCCGTCTGCATCCGCTGGTCCCTTTGCACCATCAGCTTCGTCTGCCTTCGCCAATACCTCGGACTCGGTGCCATCTCCTGCCCTACCGCGCTACACACGTGGCAAAGGCAGCAGCCTCCGAGCGAGGCCGTCTGTGAGCGCGCCAACCACGACACCACGCGCTATGGCGCCTCGGCCCCGTGTTGCCCCACGTGTCTCTTCCACTCGTGCGATAGTGAGTGGGGACCGTGGCACAAAGGCCCTCGGCCTAACCACTTCAGCCATCACTGCAAACCTCCGCCCGAGGTCCACACTCAGCTACGCCATGCTCCATCAGGAGCATCGGCATGCTGTCATGACTGTACTCACACGTATCCCACTTGGAGCTCGAAATGCACACGCCCTTGCAGTCTGCTCCACGGCATGCCCGGAGGATCCAGCCACCCTATGTGAGGCTCGATCCTCCCCCAAGGCCGCACATTGGGATGCTGCCTGCGCCAATGAGGTCGTTACTATCCGGCAGCACCATGTGTATGACCTCGCCAACGAGGTCGGAAGGCCTTCGGTGCCAAGTGGGTCTTCCGGCGCAAGTGGAAGGCGGATGGGTCTTTGGACAACTACAAGGCCCGTCTCACAGCCAAGGGGTTCGCTCTGGTCCCTGGGGTTGAGTACGACCAGATCTTTGCCCCAGTTAGCCGATTCTCCACAAGCCAGGCGCTCTTCAGCGTGGTTGCCCAACACGGGTGGGAGCTGTATCAGATGGACCTAAGCAACTCCTTCCTCAGTGGCTCACTGGAGGGTGAGGAGCTCTACATTGTACAGCCTCTAGGCTTCGACGAAGGCACTGGGAAGGCCTGGCGGCTACGAAAGGCCGTCTATGGCCTGAAGTATTTGCTTTGGTGCTGGAACCAGCAAATTAGTCACACGCTCCTCCGCGGCGGCCTCCTGCGCAGTATTGCTGACCCCTCACTGTTCATCACCCAGCGAAGTCAGGCCTTCGCCGTTGTCCTGGCGTACGTCAACGATCCCCTCATTGGATCACCAAACGTGGCTGTAATCCAGCGCGTCAAGGACCTGCTGCACACCGCCTACAAGATGAAGGATCTCGTGTATGCCCGAGTCTTCCTGGTATGGAGCTCGAGCATGATCGCTCCCAGGGCATCCTGCACGTCCATCAGGTTGCCTTTGTACAAACTCTATCCACTTGCTTCGCCGAGGACTTGCCCCTCGTGCCGAGTGCATCCTCACCCATGTCACCCGATGGCCAAGTGAAGCTAAAGAGCTCTGACCAAGCCGTTGTGGAGGAACCAGTTGACGTGACCTCGTATCAACGAGTCATCGGGTCACTGATGTTCCTGGCGATGACGACGCGCCTAGATATCATGTTCGCCGTCAACCTCCTGGCCCAGTTCTCTCAGGATTCGTGTCACCTCCACTTCGAGGCCGCAATCCGAGTACAACGCTATGTCATCTCCACTCCGCGGCAAGGTCTCATGTTCCGCCGACAGTCGTCTGTTGTCGCGGTGGGCTATACCGATAGTGACTGGGCCGGCAGTCCGGACAGTAAGAGTCGCACACGTTGGATCTTTCTGGTTGACAGCACAGCTGTGTCCTGACACAGTGGCAAGCACAGGTGCATTGCACGCAGCACTACTGAGGTTGAGTACGTAGCCCTTGGTGCAGGCGCATGCGAGAGCGTGTGGCTGCGTCGTCTGTTGTCCGAGTTGCGTCAGTCAGTCGCATCCATCACATTGCATTGTGACAATGAGAGTGCCATGGCCATCGCGGACAATGATGGAGTGTATCATTCACGCACAAAGCACATTAATGTTGAGTATCACTGTGTGCGTTTGTTGTTGCATGATGACAGCGTCAGCATTCTGTGGGTTGAGACAGCGCGAGAGCTGGTTGACTTCTTGACCAAGGCATTGAAGCGCAACTCGTTGAAGAAGGCTGTGAGTTCAGTCGGCGTGCGTCCGTGAGTTGCACTCTTTGTTCTTGCCTGCGTCTCTATGTGCCCTGGGGGAGTCTATCTGTTGAATGTGTCGTAGCCCGCCCACGTGCACTGCGCCTGTGAGTCGTGGGGGAGTGTTGGTTTTTTTGCATCTCTCATTGTGCTCTGTTGTGTCCTCCCGGCTTGTGTACATCAGCGTGCAGATGACTGACAGCGAGACTCGACGTTACTAGAGTGTCATATGGTGGAGCCGACGCACGCTGAGGTATACACGCAGTTCGCTGGAGCCTCCTCCCTGCGGCAACGTGCTCAGCTCCATCGGCAGGCCTCCTCGACGGTCGGGCCGTTGGCGGTCACTGCCACCGCAGATGCTGTCTGCATGCGTCCAGCGCTGGATCCGACTGTACTATTGCGTGTGCAGCGTCATGCTCTGTCTAGGGTCCATGTCTCATGTTCCGTGGCACTGTTTGGCATCATGGACCATCATAGGCACTGCCTGGGTTCAGGCAGCCATGATTCTTTGCTGATATTTTTCTAGCAGTTTCTTACCACACGACTGCGTTTGTAATGTCGATGTTATGGTATGGTCCAGTTTTAAGGCAAAACGGACGACGCCACGGTTTTGGGCTGTCGGCCGTCTGGCAGGGCTTACCGAGAAAACCCTACCTGCCAGACAATAGGTCTAGGTCTGTTTTCTGATTGGCTGGTTAGCTGAGTAACAAGCTCTACAGAGCTGTGGGGGAACTAGAACTTAGAGTGGTCTCCCATTGCTGTTCATTCTTCATTCCTAATCAGTCACTTTCAATTTTCAGCTGCTTTCTAGCGCCAACACTGACGCGCGCGCTTCTGAGTAACAAACCCAGACCATCCAGACTTAGACTCTAGAGCGGCAGATTGAGGGGGCAGCAGACTAAGCAACAAGCATGGAAGCCCGCACGCTGCATCAACAACGCTATTGCCCCACATTGTTGCCTAGCATTTCTAACTGCTTGCTGCAGCAGTTGCGCGTTCCCATTCGCTCTATCACCTTGCGCTGCGACAATCAAAGCACGAAAGCTGTTGTTGAGCACGATGGCATGCACGACACTCACACGAAGCATACCATTGTGGACCATTGTTTTGTGTGTGAGCTCGTGGCTGCAGGAGATGTCCAGATCGTGTGGGTTGACACCCGTCAGCAAGAAGCCGACTTCCTTACGAAGGCACTGAGCAGCAACGCCTTCAAGGCAGTTGTGCATGCTGTTGGACTGTTGTGTGCTAGTGATGCTCCCGGTTGAGTGGTTGTGCCAGTGCTTGTGTATAGTGATGTCCTTTGTCACGACTTGTGACGTTGGTTTCGTTTCTCTGAGTGTCGTCGTAATTGGAAATGATTTTAGGGCATGCAGGCCCATGCAAGAACGAACATGAGCTCTGTGTGTGAGTGCGATGCAAGACGGCAAGAATTTGGCTAAGTCTGGAACGCTGAATATGAAGAACAAGGAGAGATTACAAATGAGCCCCTAGCGGGCTTAAGTAGGGGCGCCGGCAGCTAGCCGCACCGGGCCCCGTCACCCCCGCTGAGCCGAAACGGGTCAGCGGGGAGAACACACTGCGTACACCACGATAACAATAACGGTGGTCTCCTCGAGGCACCGGAACAGCTCTCCGAGCACCCGGGTCTCGACCACCGAGAAAATAGGAACAGTGCCA
>SZWC01032482.1:9484-20968 GCA_023375785.1 Penium margaritaceum | reverse complement strand
TCTATATCTATATCTATATCTATATCTATATCTATATCTATATCTATATCTATATCTATATCTATATCTATATCTATATCTATATCTATATCTATATCTATATCTATATCTCTATCTACATCTGTATTTGTATCTATATCTCTATCAGCATCTGTATCTATATTTGTTTTGTATCTGTATATATATACCTGTATCTTTATATGTATCTATATGTGCATCTGTATCTCTATTTGTATCTGTATCTTTATTTGTATCTATATCTACAGCTTTATCTATGTGTAGACCTATTGTTATGTGTTTGCCTATATGTTTCTATATCTATATGTATACCTATTGCTATATGCATATGTAGCATAGCAGTGCCACGCGGACCGGTCGAAGGAGCCTTATGGCTCGAGTGGGGTCACCTAGGACGGTGGGCGGTGAGATGGGATTGCTTGAGGGTTGGAGACCCTCAAGCACCGCGGTTTTGGCCTAGTTGGCCAAGGATTCCTTCCAATCCGTTACATTGGTATCAGAGCTCCGGGGCTCGAATCCCAGTTCTGGATTACCGGAGATGCCGATGCGGCTCTCATTCCTAGCGCGGGGGGAGTGTAGCGTGGCAGTGCCACACCGACCGGTCGGAGGAGCCACGTGGCGCGAGCGGGGTCACCTGGGAATGTAGGCAATGAGAGAGGATGGCTTGAGGGTCGGAGACCCTGAAGCACCGCGGTTTTGGCCTAGTTGGCCAAGGATTCCGTCGAATCCGTTACATCATATCTATATCCATATCCATATTTATATCGCATTTCAATCTATATCTATGTATAAATGTGTAGCTATATTCATACATATACATAAATATACATTACATATATCTATGTGTGTGTGTGTATGTGTGTGTGTGTGTGTGTGTGTGTGTGTGTGTGTGTGTGTGTGTGTGTGTGTGTGTGTGTGTGTGTGTGTTAATCGATATATATTAATATCTTTATATAAATTTATCTAACTATTATCTTTGGAATGATTTATTATACTTTCCATGAAACTATCAACAAGTTTTGCAAATCGACCCACGTTTGTCTTCCATTGATTTTTTCACCTTATTTTTCTCTTGTTGTAAGGTTTCACACGTAGGTCAATAGTTCCTTCTTGAAGTCACAATATTTATTTTGGTTCATTATTTCATTCTATTTGTGTCAGTTTATTATGAAGGTGCGTCCATTTGTATGTTTCCTCATGTTATTGCTTTGGTTTTCTTTATTATGACTGTTTTCACTTTTTACCCATTGTTCATTTGTTTTATTGTTTCTACACATTGCCTTTCCGAAATGTTGTGAGCATGCTTTCTTAGACACTTCTATAGTTTACCCATGGCTCGCTAGATGATCGATGTACAAATGTGCAGGCGACTTTGCCATTTGTTTTCGTTTGTGAACGTCTTTCCTCCGCATAGTTTGACCGTGAAATTGTTTCGCACATGTACAAAATGTTTTGTATTCTCCCAGTATGAAATTATGCGTATGTTGGTCATGATTTCCCTTCTAAAGACGTCATTTACGCGCGCGGGACCTTAGTCTTGAGCGCTGAAAGGGGACCGATTGCGATTGACTTACCACGCGTATAGAACGTAAAATTCGTTTGCGCACGTGTATGCACACATGTTCCGGTTGGCGCGCGTAGATCGCGTCTTCACTGGTGCGATACCCAAGATAGTGGGGAAGGGAGGGGGGGTGGGATGGGATCATTTTGTGCTCACTCGAGCCACTGTTAGCGGCTCTCCCGCTCTCGATCCATTGGCCCCACTCTCAGAGAAATCTACCGCTGACTATGGACATCCCCGCCCCCCCACCCCATGCCCTTCATCCCCCCGCCCCCCAAGAGCTACCGTGTGCGCTTGGTAACTGTTGAAAAGCTCTCTCTTCCAACCGTGGTCATTCTGGTGATTTCACGTGGGGAGAAGAACAATCCCTTTCCTATCAACGTTTGACGTCAGTCTTGAGTGACGCGGTCGATTGCCCTAGAACGCGAACATCGAATTGGCTGTCGACCACGACAGGCAACACAACTGATTCTCGTGTTCAATGACGCGACCCCGTTATAGTTCGCAAAGTCCTCTCGTGGGGGAAAGGTGGAAATGAAGTTCATATTTGGGGCACTATATGAATGAAATAAAAAATACAGGGCCATTCATGAATGAAATCGAAAATTAGGGGCAGACCGGAAATCATTTGAAAAATGGGGACACTTTGAGAATGGTTTACCCAAACTTGGGGCTACTTGCGAATTTCCCGCAAAACAGGGGGTAATCAGCATTTTCACCGTGCTTCGAAGCATGCATGCTGTCGCGGCGCCTGATCTTCAAGAGCTATCCTCATCCCGGCGTTTCGCCGACACTACGAGCGGTATGACGGCCGTCAGCCATTCACCCCGTTCCTCCAGGACGAACAGAGTGCATTGGAGGAAATCCTCGTCACCAGTAGTGAACCCTTCCCTTCGAAATGCGACCTCCTCAGTGACGGCCGGGGTGAGCTCAATGGGGGACGGCCGGTTGTTCAAGGCGACCACCGATTCGGCAAGCGTGAAAGACGGCGGGCTGGGAGCTGACACGATGGCTGGTGACTGTACGACAAGAAAAGGTAGGCTGAATCGNCTGCGTCCGCGTCGCCCGCGCTCTTTCAGAACAACAAAGGATGCGGCTCGTGCTACGCGATTCGGTGCGACTCGAGCAAGACTAAATTCTGCCGCCCCGGCAACCCCAGGATAATCGTGACCGTGGCCAACCTGTGCAGCTCGGGCAACCGCTGCATGGGCAACCAGAAGACGTTCACGCTCGTGCCCTCCGCTTGGAGCATGCTGGCCACCACCCCGACAGCCGGCGAGATCGCCGTGCGCATCGCGCCCGTCAGGTGCCCGCGCCACGGCGGCATCACCTTCACCGTTGTTGACGGCAGCAACCCCTGGTACCTTCCCCTCCTCGTGAGTAACGTGGGCGGCTCTGGGCGCGTCGTGGAGGTCAAGGCGCAGGTGGGCGGGCAGCGCGAGTGGCACCCGCTGCAGCGCAGCTGGGGCTTGGTATGGGCGCTCAATGGCGTGGCGGTGGGGGGCAAGATGATCTCGCTGAGGATCCGTGGCATCTTTGGGCAGATCGCGATTGCGCACAACGTCATCCCCAGCGGATGGAAGCAGAGCGGAGTGTACACGGCCAACGTTAACTTTCCTTGAGTCGAAACGACACGTGTGCCGATGACACCACCATCGATGGAAGCGAAGGGGGGGTGGGGGGCGTGGGCCACACGTGGGCGAGCGCAGTACGCGGGAGTTAGTTTGGGAAGGGCGTTGTGTTGTGGGAGTTTCGAGCTTCAGCGGAGGAGCAACAGTGAAATTAGTTTGACGGACGGAACTGTCGTCCAAGAAAACGCATTGCATGATGCGACAAGAATCGCATCGACAGCTTCCTTCCGCACATAGAGAGATGGGGGGGATGGAGGCAGAGGAGCAGGAAGGTGTTAGGAAGGGGAAGGTTAGCATGGGTCTCGGATCGCGTCCACTGCTGGTGCGCGCGTCTCTTCCGTTCCGACAGCCGCTGCAGACGACATGATGATTCATGTCGTAGTACGACTTGAGCAACAACAACAACAACATGAGACAGAGTATTTTAACTGATTGTGCACCCCCTTTTTTTTCTGAAATAATTCTTTTTTCCACCTAATTTCCTGCATTTCATCAGTACTAAAAAACATCAGTACGAGTTGAGTGTTTCTCTTGTCTTGGCTAGTGCGAGTGACTCATCATCATGCCTAATGCCCTCTTCCTTCCACTCATGGAGCGCATGACTCATGCCTTCTTCCTTGCAATATGTCAAACCAAAGTGCAGTCGTGAACTTGTTTGCAGTAAGCTGTGCATTAGATGGTGGACCAGCTGTGTAGTCTGTGCATTAGATGGTGGACCAGCTGTGTAGTCTGTGCATTAGATGGTGGACCAGCTGTGTAGTCTGTGGATTAGACAGTGGACCAGCTGTGTAGTCTGTGCATGACGGTGGACCAGCTGTGTATTCTGTGCATTAGATGGTGGACCAGCTGTGTAGTCTGTGCAGCAGCAGCGGCGGCAGCAATAGCAGCGGTGGCAGCAGCGGCACAGGCAGCACGACGGGACGCCGCCTCGTGTGCTTCAACTGCAGAGGTGACCATCGCTACCCCGACTGCACTCGCCTGACAGGTCGCCCATTGGATTGGGCCAAGGATACCCGTGGGCTGCAGTAGGCGCACGATGCGTGCATGCGCCAAACGTCCGGTGCGACCGCCCGCTCGGCCGCCACTACCGCAGCCGTCCCAGAGGAGTCTGCCACCACAGCAGGCTCCTCAGCGGATCCTCGCAAGCAGGCGCTCGCAGAGCGCGACAGGACGATCGCCAAGCTGCACCAGCTTCTCGCCCTGCGCTCATCTCAGGGAGGTGCGAGTGAGTTGACTGAGTCGAGGGGTCCTACTGCCTGTGGACTGTATGTGTCGTTGCGTGATGATGCCTGTGGTGGTCCCCACGCCTAGGCGTGTATGCGTGACGGACCCAATGATGTGTCTTGGCTGTATGCTTCTCATGTGCGCTCCGCTGGTCGCCTTGTCATGTCCGCCGCTGAGCATCCTGCTGCCGCGCCTTGTTCCGTCGTCGAGTGCCACGTTGCTCCTTGTTTGCGTGTCACCGACGCCACCTGGGTCGTTGACTCTGGTGCCACCCATCACATGACGTGTCGTCGTGACGCCTTCGTCGTCTTGCATGCTGTTGGTACTGTTCGCTCTGTTCGCACTGTAGCTGGCCATGAGGTACCGTACTGATTCATGATTTCGTGGTCCAAAACAATTTTAAGGTTGTAACTTAGATTCGTTAAGAAATTTCTTTATTTTTATGTTGTCAATTACGAACGAAATAGGTCAAATTGTAACCTTGATTTCGAACTCTGGCTTTGTTATGTTGTTTTCCAAGGAGACTTGTTCGACACCGACAGCAAAAAACGTCGGCGTCGGTGGCTGATCAACACTCGACAGCCCTGCCACCTGCTGTCAGCGGCATTCGAATTCTCGGAACACCTGCATGCGGACGTGAAACAGCACACACAGAACTAAAACAAGATTGCGCGTGTGCCCCCACTTACGTGCTTCACTTACGTTCTGGACACATTTATTTTTGCGTTTTCAAAATAACGAAAAGAATACTCTTCCGTTATCAAATTCATGATTTCGTTCATAAAAAAAAACAATTAATATCGAAATCATGGAGCAGTACGGTACCTGTCCAAGGTGTTGGGGTTGTGCCGTTCACCGGGCCCGGCGGTCCCGTATACATCTTCGACGTCCTCTTTGTCCCTGATCTGGAACTCAGCCTACTATCTGTCCGTGCTTGCACCAAGATGAGCCTGGGTGTCATGCACATAGCTGCCGATGCTCGCATCTTTGTGCGCGACACCGAGGAGACCGTCCTCAGTGGGAAAGTCGTCAATGATTTGTATCACATCTTTGGGTCCTCTGCGAGTGCCTCCCCTTTGCCTCCGTATCCCACTGCTCATGTCTTCGTCGCTGGTGCTCTATCCCCCCAGCACCACCGTCTCCTGCATCGACGCCTTTGTCATGTGCACCTGGGGGCTGTCGACAGGCTGATCCGCACTCGGCCTGCTCTTGGTCTTGATGCGGCGTCCTTCGAGACGCCGCCCATGACCGACTGCCTGGCCTGTGCTGAAGGCAAAATGCATCGGTCCACTTATCCTACGTCTGTCTCCAGGGCTCGTCGGCCCTTGGAGATTGTCCACTCCGACCTCATGGGTCCGCTCCCTGTCGAGTTTTAGGAGGACCGCGGTCGCTACGTCCTGACGTTGACTGATGACTTCACGCGTATGCGCTGGGTCTACATTCTGCGTCAGAAGAGCGATGCCGCCATTGCCGTTCGCATTTGGCTGGTAATGGCCGAGCGTCAGTCTCCCCACCGCCTTCACTCCTTTCGCTCTGACCGCGATGGCGAGTACCTCGGTGACATGGCCCGCTCCTTCACCGAGCTTGGTGTCTTCCACAACCTCTCAGCTCCCGCCACACCACAGCAGAACGGTGTCTCCGAGCGCTGGAACCGCACCATGGAGGATGCCGTTCGCACCATGCGTGCCGATAGCTCTATGCCTGAGGCCTTTGCCTTCGAGGGCATGGCGTACATGACCTGGGTCTGAAACCGCATTCCCCACGGCCCCCTCCCAGGTCACCGCACGCCCTACGAGCTGTGGTACGGGCGTCACGCGGATCTGCGTCTGGCCCATTTCTGGGGCTCCCTCGCCTACGTCTGGTTCACACCGGAGCCGCAGGGGAGCAAGCTCTCTCTGTGAGGCCGCATCTGCGCCTTTGTCGGCGTCACCCCGCGGTCAAAAGCCTGGCGGTTCTGGGACCCTGAGCGCCGCCGCATCGTGGAGTCCTGTGATGCTCTTTTCTTCGAGCATCTCGCCTTTCGCGACCTTACTCGCATCCATGCTCTGCGTGTTGCTCATGCTCCTAGGTGTGTCGGATCCCGTAGTGTGGAGGAGGCTCCTGTCACGGTTGGCACAGTGCCCCCGGCCAGCACGGTCACTCCGTCGCCGACAACCCTAAGGGGCTGTCCCCAGAGACTATGCCCACTCCCAGCTCCGCCCCATCTCTGGCTCGCTCCTCTACCCCCGACTCTCCGCTCTCGCCCGTGTCTGAGTCTGCGTCTGAGCCTGCCTCCGCGTCCGAGGCCCTGCCTGGTCCTGCGCCTGCTTCCGCATCTGAGGCTCAGTCTGATCCTGCGTCCGCATCCGTGTCTGGCTCTGAGCCGTCCCTGCCTCCGGCCGCGGACGCGCCTGCATCTGTCGTGGGCCCGTCCTCGGCTATTGAGGCCACGCCAGCCTCGAGTGGTGCGCCTGCCGTGCAGTCCACACCAGCACGTGAGTCAGTAGCGCCCACTTCTCCTGCCCCGTTGGACCCCTACACACGGGCAACCGGCGGACGTGTCCGTCCTCGTCCCATGCGCAGCGTCGTCAGCAGTGACCCGGACACGAAGGCCCTCGGCCTGAGTGCTCACGGTCTTGCTGAGGTTCACCCTGGCTGTGCCACTGGTATGGCACTACTTGCTCATGAGCGCGGTCTTGCTCGTGACGCCACTGAGTCCATGGTGACGGTCGACCCTACCTCTGCGTCATATGCCCTGGCTACACGCAGTGCACCAGTGATGTCTCCCGATCCCACCAATCTGCCTGAGGCCTTGTCAGCCCCCGACGTTGAGCAGTGGCGCACTGCCTGCCAGGCTGAGCTTGATGCCATCCGAGAGCACGGCGTCTTTCAGCTGGTGGACTTGCCAAAGAACCGCAAGGCCATCAAGGCCAAGTGGGTTCTACGCAAGAAGCTCAAGGCAGACGGCACCGTGGAGCGCTACAAAGCGCGCCTGACAGCAAAGGGCTTCTCTTAGGTCCCTGGCGTGGACTACACCGAGACCTTTACTCCTGTTGGGCGGATGACGACCATGCTCACGCTGCTGAGCCAGGTGGCACAACACGACTGGGAACTCCATCAGATGGATGTCAACAACACTTTCCTGAACGTGGATCTTGAGGAGGAGATCTACATGGTCCAGCCACTCGGCTTTGAGGATGGTACCGGTAGCGTGTACCGGTTGCGGAAGGCCTTGTACGGCCTGAAACAGTCACCTCACTGCTGGAACTAGGAGATCACCAGCACGTTGAGACGCGTTGGGTACGTTCAGAGTGATGCTGGCCCATCCATGTTCACCTCACAGTCCCCAGCACCGCTCGCTGCCATCCTCGTCTATGTGGACGATCTTTTGATCGCCTCGCCCGACCTGGGAGCAATGAACGCTGCCAAGGCCGTTCTCTCCTCGGCCTACAATATGAAAGATCTTGGTGAGGCCTCTGTTTTTTTTTAGATGGAGATCGTACGCGACCGTGTCCCCCGCACACTCCGTGTCCATCAGGGACGCTACGCAGAGACTGGGGGAGCGCTTTGCCGGCCTCCTCACTGCCGTCCGCACGGCCTCCACGCCCATGACCCCTGAGGGATAGGCCGCCCTGAAGGTGGATGACCAAGCTGACCTGGGGGAGCCAGTTGATGTGACCCAGTACCTCCGATCATCGGCTCGCTCATGTACTTGGCCACCACGACACGGCCCAACATTACCTTCACTGTCAACCTGCTCGCTCAGTCCTCGCAGGCTCCGCGCCAGTGAACACTGGAGGCCACAGTCCGGTGTGTGCGCTACATTCTGTCCACCGCACGCTTTGGCCAGTGCTTTTGCGAGTAGGTATCAGTTGTACTTGATGGGTACACAGACAGTGACTGGGCCTGGAGTCCAGATGGCAAGAGCCACACCGGCTACGTCTTTCTCATTGGAGGCACTGCAGTGTCCTGGCAAAGTGGGAAGCAGGGCTACATCGCACACAGCACTACTGAGGCAGAGTATGTTGCCCTAGGCACCGGTGCAGCGGAATGTGTCTGGCTCGTCCGTCTGTTGCGTGAACTGCGTCAGTCCATTCCCCCCGTGGTCCTCCAGTGTGACAACATGAGCGCGGAGGCCATAGCTAAGAACTCAGGTGTGTTCCATGCACGCACAAAGCACATCAATGTCGAACACCACTTTGTGCGAGATCTGGTTGATCGTGGTGACATCCGAGTCATCCACGTGAGCACTGACAGACAGTGCGCGGATTTTCTGACCAAGGCTCTGGGTCGTTTGAAGTTTCATGCGGCCACTCGTTTTGTTTTATCGAAATGTATAGGTTGGTGGCTGAACTGGTTCACTACTTAAGAACAAATTTAACTACATGTCTGTTTGCGGACGGATCTATGTCAAATGGATTTCAAAATCACAATACATAATTTTTTATGAATTTTTGCCATAGAAGCTGGTAAGAACCTTCACAAAAGTACAATGGTATCTAGCTAGGAAAAAGAAAGTTATAAGAAAAAGTGTTGATGTCAATGCACTGCTTCCAAGAAATCTTGTCTATATTTTTTTTATGCATTGTACTCTCTTTTTCAAGTGCATGGATTAGGGGTGACTGGTTGTAAATGCCCGAGACAGGCAATGTCAGTGATGACGATGCAGCGGTCATCCTGGGGAAAAAGACGTCTATGCAGTCCCCCTGGACAATATTGACGCAGCAGTCCTGGCTGTCATCTCAGCCGACAATTCAGCGGCTGCAGAAAAGGAAGTCGTAGTGGCCATGAATGAAGGGACGTGGGATTTCTCCTTGACCAGGGTGGGCATCCTCACCTTTTAGCCAGGAGAACTTTGAAAGGTGGCCACCGAAGCGCCTCACGTCACCTTTGTATGTGGACATGGTGGACGGCTCCACCATGGGGGTCATAACTAGTGCTCTACCACACCATTTCGGGTGTGGTTGGATGCTTTAGAGAGCTTGGATCATGGGCTATCATATTCTGATTTAATCTTACCATGGTAACCAGTGGAACACTTGTCTTCAGCCTTTCTATGTTCTGCAACCTGTATTCTGCCAGAATCTTGCTCATTTGGTGTGCAGCATCCAAGAAGGAACATCTCCCCTGGAAGTCTCTTTGCCTAAGCTGACGTAGATATTTGGAGGCCTCGAGAATTCTAGGAAGGCATTTGTAATAGAAATTTATGGATGCACAGCCCTGATCTACGTGCCAAGATGGTCGCGGCTTCCGTGATGTTCCCAGAAGTGTTGTCCCCAAAGACTCTGTTGATACAGTTTGAGGCTGACATCATTGGAAGTGCAACATGGCAGAGAAGACAGAGTCTATGCTTATCCAAAAGCTCCTGGGAAACCCTGAATCAGTATTATGGCGGTGGTTTTTTAACATCCATCCTGCGTACAAGAGACTGTCAGAGATTATGTAGGCTACGGAGGTTCAAGATGCGAGCACAACTGAAACATGTTGAACGACCATTACTAGGAAGAACACGAAGGCGATAATGCTCCTGCTGTATGCACTGCATGCAACATAATGAGGCTACATCCATGAGTGCGCCCTGAAAGCTGAGGCATGGAAGAAGCTCTACTCCATCCATCAAACAACATCTCGTGGTAATAGTAAAGCAAATCTTGACAATAAGGATCAAGGAGGATGAGGATGTTTTCTTCCACCATGTAGTAGATCTACTCTCTTGCCTCATAACGGAATGACGTGGAGTGGAATATTGACATGCAAACGTGGGCAATTACTCTCTTTATGGCTCTATCCAACAGCTAGATCTCTCTCATCACCGTCTTAGGAGATTAGAAGGAGGAACAAGTCACCTAAAGTGCTGTCATTGACTACATCTGCAATGAGACACACCGCCACAGTGGTGACAAGACCTCATCAAAGTCATCAGCCCTGGTCACAAAAATGCAAGGTGGCAACAACACGGGCAAGAGAAGCGGCAATAAAGGTGGTGGCAAGAAGGGCGCCAAGAAGGAATCATGCCACAATTGTGGCAAGGAGGGTCATTGGGTGAAGAAGTGTCTAGAAGAGTCACATGGTGGTGGCAGAGGGGCCAAAATCCAAGAAGGCACTCCTAAAAAATATCAATTTCCATTCCTTGAAGGATGCCAGCTGGCGGTGCCTTGACCCAGGTGCAAAGGAGCATATCCAAGTCAAGGACGTGGCGTTAATTGACTACACCAGGTCTGATAAAGTCCATGGTGGTTGCCAACGACATGGTGATGTGGACGTGGAGGTGGTGGCTCATGGTAAAAGGGTGCAACATATTGTCCAAAATGTGCAACATGTCGCCGGTCTTGCTAAAATTTTCCGTGTGAGTCGTTTGGCGGACAAGAGGCATGAGGTGCTTTTTCGCAAGAAAGGTGCAATCTTGTGGATGGAAGATGACGACGTGGTCATGCTGGCGGCAATACACAAGGGTGGCCTCTACATTGTGGAAAAGAAATTCATCCCATTAGCAGCATATGCTTTTAACCCGCAAGCATGCACTGCAAACCTGGCCAAAGGCCAAAACAGACCTGCAGTTGCCCGTGGTCCTGACTGAGATGGCGTAGCGTGATATGGTTCGCGGCTTCAACATCACTGGTGCAGCAGACACATGGGCAAGAAATGCAGAGCAAAACAATTGCAAGCCTTGCATCGTAAGTACGAAAAGCACAAGCCATTTTAGGATAAACAACAACAGGCCAAGAACCTGCTCGAGGTCGTACACAGTGATACATGTGGGCCAATGAGGCACCATCCATCGGCTGCACGTAGCGCTTTGTCACCTTAATTGATGATTATAGGAGAAAATTCAATATGTACTTCATGCAATTGAAAATTGAGGTGCTCGATAGGCTGAAGAAGTACGTTGCAAAAATGGAGGGTTAGACTAGGAGTAATGTCAGAGCACTATGCAGCAACAATGGTAGCGAGTACCTAGGTTGCGGTGGTTGACTAAAGAGGTAGGGAATTGAGTGGCAGCTGAATACTCTGTATACGCAACAGTCTCATGGCCTGGAGGAGTGTGCTATAATACGCTGCTCACCATGGCAC
>SZWC01032478.1:10484-20970 GCA_023375785.1 Penium margaritaceum | reverse complement strand
TAGGGCGCAAGTAGGGCGCAAGTAGGGCACAAGTAGGGCGCAAGTAAGGCGCAAGGAGACCGCAAGTAGGGCGCAAGTAAGGCGCAAGTAGGGCGCAAGTAGGGCGCAAGTAGGGCGCAAGTAGGGCGCAAGTAGGCCAGAAGGAGGGCGCAAGTAGGGCGAAAGCAGGGCGCAAGTAGGGCGGAAGTAGGACGCAAGTAGGGCACAAGTAAGGCACAAGTAGGGTGTAAGTAGGACGCAAGTAGGGTCACTGCTGTCGGTACAGGCGTGCGACGTGCGTATGGATGAGTTTTCTCGATTTCGGGTCGGCGGAAATTCCCACCCATTAGTCTCGGAGGCTCCTGAGACGTGTGCCCGGAGGCGCTATGTTGTATACTCCAGGGCACGTGGGCTGGAATTTTCGAGTAGGAGTTGGGTGATCGATGTCGGCACAGGCGTGCGGCAAGGTAGAAGTAGGGCGGAAGTAGGGCGCAAGTAGGGCAGAAGTAGGTTGCAAGTAGGGCGGAAGTAGGGCAGAAGTAGGACACAAATAGGGCGCAAGTAAAGCGCAAGTAGGGCGCAAGTATGGTGTAAGTAGGGTGCAAGTAGGGCGCAAGTAGGGCGGAAGTAGGGCGCAAGAAGGGCGCAAGTAGGGCGCAATTAGAGGGAAAGTGGGGCACAAGTACGGCCCAAGTAGAGCGCAATCGGGCGCAAGTAGGGCGCAAGTAGGACGCAAGTAGGGCGCAAGGAGGACGCAAGTAGGGCGCAAGGAGGACGCAAGTAGGGCGCAAGGAGGACGCAAGTAGGGCGCAAGGAGGACGCAAGTAGGGCGCAAGGAGGACGCAAGTAGGGCGCAAGGAGGACGCAAGTAGGGCGCAAGGAGGACGCAAGTAGGGCGCAAGGAGGACGCAAGTAGGGCGCAAGGAGGACGCAAGTAGGGCGCAAGGAGGACGCAAGTAGGGCGCAAGGAGGACGCAAGTAGGGCGCAAGGAGGACGCAAGTAGGGCGCAAGGAGGACGCAAGTAGGGCGCAAGGAGGACGCAAGTAGGGCGCAAGGAGGACGCAAGTAGGGCGCAAGGAGGACGCAAGTAGGGCGCAAGGAGGACGCAAGTAGGGCGCAAGGAGGACGCAAGTAGGGCGCAAGGAGGACGCAAGTAGGGCGCAAGGAGGACGCAAGTAGGGCGCAAGGAGGACGCAAGTAGGGCGCAAGGAGGACGCAAGTAGGGCGCAAGGAGGACGCAAGTAGGGCGCAAGGAGGACGCAAGTAGGGCGCAAGGAGGACGCAAGTAGGGCGCAAGGAGGACGCAAGTAGGGCGCAAGGAGGACGCAAGTAGGGCGCAAGGAGGACGCAAGTAGGGCGCAAGGAGGACGCAAGTAGGGCGCAAGGAGGACGCAAGTAGGGCGCAAGGAGGACGCAAGTAGGGCGCAAGGAGGACGCAAGTAGGGCGCAAGGAGGACGCAAGTAGGGCGCAAGGAGGACGCAAGTAGGGCGCAAGGAGGACGCAAGTAGGGCGCAAGGAGGACGCAAGTAGGGCGCAAGGAGGACGCAAGTAGGGCGCAAGGAGGACGCAAGTAGGGCGCAAGGAGGACGCAAGTAGGGCGCAAGGAGGACGCAAGTAGGGCGCAAGGAGGACGCAAGTAGGGCGCAAGGAGGACGCAAGTAGGGCGCAAGGAGGACGCAAGTAGGGCGCAAGGAGGACGCAAGTAGGGCGCAAGGAGGACGCAAGTAGGGCGCAAGGAGGACGCAAGTAGGGCGCAAGGAGGACGCAAGTAGGGCGCAAGGAGGACGCAAGTAGGGCGCAAGGAGGACGCAAGTAGGGCGCAAGGAGGACGCAAGTAGGGCGCAAGGAGGACGCAAGTAGGGCGCAAGGAGGACGCAAGTAGGGCGCAAGGAGGACGCAAGTAGGGCGCAAGGAGGACGCAAGTAGGGCGCAAGGAGGACGCAAGTAGGGCGCAAGGAGGACGCAAGTAGGGCGCAAGGAGGACGCAAGTAGGGCGCAAGGAGGACGCAAGTAGGGCGCAAGGAGGACGCAAGTAGGGCGCAAGGAGGACGCAAGTAGGGCGCAAGGAGGACGCAAGTAGGGCGCAAGGAGGACGCAAGTAGGGCGCAAGGAGGACGCAAGTAGGGCGCAAGGAGGACGCAAGTAGGGCGCAAGGAGGACGCAAGTAGGGCGCAAGGAGGACGCAAGTAGGGCGCAAGGAGGACGCAAGTAGGGCGCAAGGAGGACGCAAGTAGGGCGCAAGGAGGACGCAAGTAGGGCGCAAGGAGGACGCAAGTAGGGCGCAAGGAGGACGCAAGTAGGGCGCAAGGAGGACGCAAGTAGGGCGCAAGGAGGACGCAAGTAGGGCGCAAGGAGGACGCAAGTAGGGCGCAAGGAGGACGCAAGTAGGGCGCAAGGAGGACGCAAGTAGGGCGCAAGGAGGACGCAAGTAGGGCGCAAGGAGGACGCAAGTAGGGCGCAAGGAGGACGCAAGTAGGGCGCAAGGAGGACGCAAGTAGGGCGCAAGGAGGACGCAAGTAGGGCGCAAGGAGGACGCAAGTAGGGCGCAAGGAGGACGCAAGTAGGGCGCAAGGAGGACGCAAGTAGGGCGCAAGGAGGACGCAAGTAGGGCGCAAGGAGGACGCAAGTAGGGCGCAAGGAGGACGCAAGTAGGGCGCAAGGAGGACGCAAGTAGGGCGCAAGGAGGACGCAAGTAGGGCGCAAGGAGGACGCAAGTAGGGCGCAAGGAGGACGCAAGTAGGGCGCAAGGAGGACGCAAGTAGGGCGCAAGGAGGACGCAAGTAGGGCGCAAGGAGGACGCAAGTAGGGCGCAAGGAGGACGCAAGTAGGGCGCAAGGAGGACGCAAGTAGGGCGCAAGGAGGACGCAAGTAGGGCGCAAGGAGGACGCAAGTAGGGCGCAAGGAGGACGCAAGTAGGGCGCAAGGAGGACGCAAGTAGGGCGCAAGGAGGACGCAAGTAGGGCGCAAGGAGGACGCAAGTAGGGCGCAAGGAGGACGCAAGTAGGGCGCAAGGAGGACGCAAGTAGGGCGCAAGGAGGACGCAAGTAGGGCGCAAGGAGGACGCAAGTAGGGCGCAAGGAGGACGCAAGTAGGGCGCAAGGAGGACGCAAGTAGGGCGCAAGGAGGACGCAAGTAGGGCGCAAGGAGGACGCAAGTAGGGCGCAAGGAGGACGCAAGTAGGGCGCAAGGAGGACGCAAGTAGGGCGCAAGGAGGACGCAAGTAGGGCGCAAGGAGGACGCAAGTAGGGCGCAAGGAGGACGCAAGTAGGGCGCAAGGAGGACGCAAGTAGGGCGCAAGGAGGACGCAAGTAGGGCGCAAGGAGGACGCAAGTAGGGCGCAAGGAGGACGCAAGTAGGGCGCAAGGAGGACGCAAGTAGGGCGCAAGGAGGACGCAAGTAGGGCGCAAGGAGGACGCAAGTAGGGCGCAAGGAGGACGCAAGTAGGGCGCAAGGAGGACGCAAGTAGGGCGCAAGGAGGACGCAAGTAGGGCGCAAGGAGGACGCAAGTAGGGCGCAAGGAGGACGCAAGTAGGGCGCAAGGAGGACGCAAGTAGGGCGCAAGGAGGACGCAAGTAGGGCGCAAGGAGGACGCAAGTAGGGCGCAAGGAGGACGCAAGTAGGGCGCAAGGAGGACGCAAGTAGGGCGCAAGGAGGACGCAAGTAGGGCGCAAGGAGGACGCAAGTAGGGCGCAAGGAGGACGCAAGTAGGGCGCAAGGAGGACGCAAGTAGGGCGCAAGGAGGACGCAAGTAGGGCGCAAGGAGGACGCAAGTAGGGCGCAAGGAGGACGCAAGTAGGGCGCAAGGAGGACGCAAGTAGGGCGCAAGGAGGACGCAAGTAGGGCGCAAGGAGGACGCAAGTAGGGCGCAAGGAGGACGCAAGTAGGGCGCAAGGAGGACGCAAGTAGGGCGCAAGGAGGACGCAAGTAGGGCGCAAGGAGGACGCAAGTAGGGCGCAAGGAGGACGCAAGTAGGGCGCAAGGAGGACGCAAGTAGGGCGCAAGGAGGACGCAAGTAGGGCGCAAGGAGGACGCAAGTAGGGCGCAAGGAGGACGCAAGTAGGGCGCAAGGAGGACGCAAGTAGGGCGCAAGTAGGATGCAAGTAGGGCGCAAGTAGGGCGCAAGTAAGGCGCATGTAGGGCGCAAATAGGGCGCAAGTAGGGTGTAGGTAGGGCGCAAGTAGGACGCAAGTAGGGCGCACGTAGGGTGCAAGTAGGACACAAGTAGGGCGCATGTAGGGCGCAAGTAGGGCACAAGTAGAGCGCAAGTAGGGCAGAAGTAGGGGGCAAGTAGGGCGCAAGTAGGGTGCAAGTAGGACGCAAGTAGGGCACAAGTAGAGCGTAAGTAGGGCATAAGTAGGGCGCAAGTAGGGCGCAAGTAGGGCACAAGCGGCGGAAATTCCCGCCCCCTAGTCTCGGAGGCTCATAATAGGCGTGCCTAGACGCGCTACATCGTATGCTCCAGGGCGCGTGGGCTGGAATTTTTGAGCGATAGTTGGGTCACCGATGTCGGTACGCGCGTGCAACGTGCGTAAGGATGAGTTTTCTTGATTTGGGGTCGGCGGAAATTCCCGCCCATTAGTCTCAGAGGCTCATGAGACGCGTGTTTGGAAGCGCTACGTCGTATGCTCCAGGGCGCATAAGCTGGAATTTTCGTGTGAGAGTTGGGTAATCGATGTCGGCACGGGCGTGCGGCAGGTCGGAAGTAGGACGGAAGTAGGGCACACGTAGGGCAAAAGTAGGGTGCAAGTATGGCGGAAGTTGCGCATAAGTAGGGCGCAAGTAGGGCGCAAGTAGGGCGCAAGTAGGGCGCAAGAAGGGTGCAAGTAGGGTGCAAGTAGGACGCAAGTATGGCGCAAGTAGGTTGCAAGTAGGGCGCAAGTTGAACGCAAGTAGGGTGAAAGTAGGGCACAAGTAGGGCGCAAGTAGGGCGCAAGCAGGGCACAAGTGGGGCGCAAGTAGGGCGCAAGGAGGCCGCAAGTAGGGCGCAAGGAGGCCGCAAGTAGGGCGCAAGGAGGCCGCAAGTAGGGCGCAAGGAGGCCGCAAGTAGGGCGCAAGGAGGCCGCAAGTAGGGCGCAAGGAGGCCGCAAGTAGGGCGCAAGGAGGCCGCAAGTAGGGCGCAAGGAGGCCGCAAGTAGGGCGCAAGGAGGCCGCAAGTAGGGCGCAAGGAGGCCGCAAGTAGGGCGCAAGGAGGCCGCAAGTAGGGCGCAAGGAGGCCGCAAGTAGGGCGCAAGGAGGCCGCAAGTAGGGCGCAAGGAGGCCGCAAGTAGGGCGCAAGGAGGCCGCAAGTAGGGCGCAAGGAGGCCGCAAGTAGGGCGCAAGGAGGCCGCAAGTAGGGCGCAAGGAGGCCGCAAGTAGGGCGCAAGGAGGCCGCAAGTAGGGCGCAAGGAGGCCGCAAGTAGGGCGCAAGGAGGCCGCAAGTAGGGCGCAAGGAGGCCGCAAGTAGGGCGCAAGGAGGCCGCAAGTAGGGCGCAAGGAGGCCGCAAGTAGGGCGCAAGGAGGCCGCAAGTAGGGCGCAAGGAGGCCGCAAGTAGGGCGCAAGGAGGCCGCAAGTAGGGCGCAAGGAGGCCGCAAGTAGGGCGCAAGGAGGCCGCAAGTAGGGCGCAAGGAGGCCGCAAGTAGGGCGCAAGGAGGCCGCAAGTAGGGCGCAAGGAGGCCGCAAGTAGGGCGCAAGGAGGCCGCAAGTAGGGCGCAAGGAGGCCGCAAGTAGGGCGCAAGGAGGCCGCAAGTAGGGCGCAAGGAGGCCGCAAGTAGGGCGCAAGGAGGCCGCAAGTAGGGCGCAAGGAGGCCGCAAGTAGGGCGCAAGGAGGCCGCAAGTAGGGCGCAAGGAGGCCGCAAGTAGGGCGCAAGGAGGCCGCAAGTAGGGCGCAAGGAGGCCGCAAGTAGGGCGCAAGGAGGCCGCAAGTAGGGCGCAAGGAGGCCGCAAGTAGGGCGCAAGGAGGCCGCAAGTAGGGCGCAAGGAGGCCGCAAGTAGGGCGCAAGGAGGCCGCAAGTAGGGCGCAAGGAGGCCGCAAGTAGGGCGCAAGGAGGCCGCAAGTAGGGCGCAAGGAGGCCGCAAGTAGGGCGCAAGGAGGCCGCAAGTAGGGCGCAAGGAGGCCGCAAGTAGGGCGCAAGGAGGCCGCAAGTAGGGCGCAAGGAGGCCGCAAGTAGGGCGCAAGGAGGCCGCAAGTAGGGCGCAAGGAGGCCGCAAGTAGGGCGCAAGGAGGCCGCAAGTAGGGCGCAAGGAGGCCGCAAGTAGGGCGCAAGGAGGCCGCAAGTAGGGCGCAAGGAGGCCGCAAGTAGGGCGCAAGGAGGCCGCAAGTAGGGCGCAAGGAGGCCGCAAGTAGGGCGCAAGGAGGCCGCAAGTAGGGCGCAAGGAGGCCGCAAGTAGGGCGCAAGGAGGCCGCAAGTAGGGCGCAAGGAGGCCGCAAGTAGGGCGCAAGGAGGCCGCAAGTAGGGCGCAAGGAGGCCGCAAGTAGGGCGCAAGGAGGCCGCAAGTAGGGCGCAAGGAGGCCGCAAGTAGGGCGCAAGGAGGCCGCAAGTAGGGCGCAAGGAGGCCGCAAGTAGGGCGCAAGGAGGCCGCAAGTAGGGCGCAAGGAGGCCGCAAGTAGGGCGCAAGGAGGCCGCAAGTAGGGCGCAAGGAGGCCGCAAGTAGGGCGCAAGGAGGCCGCAAGTAGGGCGCAAGGAGGCCGCAAGTAGGGCGCAAGGAGGCCGCAAGTAGGGCGCAAGGAGGCCGCAAGTAGGGCGCAAGGAGGCCGCAAGTAGGGCGCAAGGAGGCCGCAAGTAGGGCGCAAGGAGGCCGCAAGTAGGGCGCAAGGAGGCCGCAAGTAGGGCGCAAGGAGGCCGCAAGTAGGGCGCAAGGAGGCCGCAAGTAGGGCGCAAGGAGGCCGCAAGTAGGGCGCAAGGAGGCCGCAAGTAGGGCGCAAGGAGGCCGCAAGTAGGGCGCAAGGAGGCCGCAAGTAGGGCGCAAGGAGGCCGCAAGTAGGGCGCAAGGAGGCCGCAAGTAGGGCGCAAGGAGGCCGCAAGTAGGGCGCAAGGAGGCCGCAAGTAGGGCGCAAGGAGGCCGCAAGTAGGGCGCAAGGAGGCCGCAAGTAGGGCGCAAGGAGGCCGCAAGTAGGGCGCAAGGAGGCCGCAAGTAGGGCGCAAGGAGGCCGCAAGTAGGGCGCAAGGAGGCCGCAAGTAGGGCGCAAGGAGGCCGCAAGTAGGGCGCAAGGAGGCCGCAAGTAGGGCGCAAGGAGGCCGCAAGTAGGGCGCAAGGAGGCCGCAAGTAGGGCGCAAGGAGGCCGCAAGTAGGGCGCAAGGAGGCCGCAAGTAGGGCGCAAGGAGGCCGCAAGTAGGGCGCAAGGAGGCCGCAAGTAGGGCGCAAGGAGGCCGCAAGTAGGGCGCAAGGAGGCCGCAAGTAGGGCGCAAGGAGGCCGCAAGTAGGGCGCAAGGAGGCCGCAAGTAGGGCGCAAGGAGGCCGCAAGTAGGGCGCAAGGAGGCCGCAAGTAGGGCGCAAGGAGGCCGCAAGTAGGGCGCAAGGAGGCCGCAAGTAGGGCGCAAGGAGGCCGCAAGTAGGGCGCAAGGAGGCCGCAAGTAGGGCGCAAGGAGGCCGCAAGTAGGGCGCAAGGAGGCCGCAAGTAGGGCGCAAGGAGGCCGCAAGTAGGGCGCAAGGAGGCCGCAAGTAGGGCGCAAGGAGGCCGCAAGTAGGGCGCAAGGAGGCCGCAAGTAGGGCGCAAGGAGGCCGCAAGTAGGGCGCAAGGAGGCCGCAAGTAGGGCGCAAGGAGGCCGCAAGTAGGGCGCAAGGAGGCCGCAAGTAGGGCGCAAGGAGGCCGCAAGTAGGGCGCAAGGAGGCCGCAAGTAGGGCGCAAGGAGGCCGCAAGTAGGGCGCAAGGAGGCCGCAAGTAGGGCGCAAGGAGGCCGCAAGTAGGGCGCAAGGAGGCCGCAAGTAGGGCGCAAGGAGGCCGCAAGTAGGGCGCAAGGAGGCCGCAAGTAGGGCGCAAGGAGGCCGCAAGTAGGGCGCAAGGAGGCCGCAAGTAGGGCGCAAGGAGGCCGCAAGTAGGGCGCAAGGAGGCCGCAAGTAGGGCGCAAGGAGGCCGCAAGTAGGGCGCAAGGAGGCCGCAAGTAGGGCGCAAGGAGGCCGCAAGTAGGGCGCAAGGAGGCCGCAAGTAGGGCGCAAGGAGGCCGCAAGTAGGGCGCAAGGAGGCCGCAAGTAGGGCGCAAGGAGGCCGCAAGTAGGGCGCAAGGAGGCCGCAAGTAGGGCGCAAGGAGGCCGCAAGTAGGGCGCAAGGAGGCCGCAAGTAGGGCGCAAGGAGGCCGCAAGTAGGGCGCAAGGAGGCCGCAAGTAGGGCGCAAGGAGGCCGCAAGTAGGGCGCAAGGAGGCCGCAAGTAGGGCGCAAGGAGGCCGCAAGTAGGGCGCAAGGAGGCCGCAAGTAGGGCGCAAGGAGGCCGCAAGTAGGGCGCAAGGAGGCCGCAAGTAGGGCGCAAGGAGGCCGCAAGTAGGGCGCAAGGAGGCCGCAAGTAGGGCGCAAGGAGGCCGCAAGTAGGGCGCAAGGAGGCCGCAAGTAGGGCGCAAGGAGGCCGCAAGTAGGGCGCAAGGAGGCCGCAAGTAGGGCGCAAGGAGGCCGCAAGTAGGGCGCAAGGAGGCCGCAAGTAGGGCGCAAGGAGGCCGCAAGTAGGGCGCAAGGAGGCCGCAAGTAGGGCGCAAGGAGGCCGCAAGTAGGGCGCAAGGAGGCCGCAAGTAGGGCGCAAGGAGGCCGCAAGTAGGGCGCAAGGAGGCCGCAAGTAGGGCGCAAGGAGGCCGCAAGTAGGGCGCAAGGAGGCCGCAAGTAGGGCGCAAGGAGGCCGCAAGTAGGGCGCAAGGAGGCCGCAAGTAGGGCGCAAGGAGGCCGCAAGTAGGGCGCAAGGAGGCCGCAAGTAGGGCGCAAGGAGGCCGCAAGTAGGGCGCAAGGAGGCCGCAAGTAGGGCGCAAGGAGGCCGCAAGTAGGGCGCAAGGAGGCCGCAAGTAGGGCGCAAGGAGGCCGCAAGTAGGGCGCAAGGAGGCCGCAAGTAGGGCGCAAGGAGGCCGCAAGTAGGGCGCAAGGAGGCCGCAAGTAGGGCGCAAGGAGGCCGCAAGTAGGGCGCAAGGAGGCCGCAAGTAGGGCGCAAGGAGGCCGCAAGTAGGGCGCAAGGAGGCCGCAAGTAGGGCGCAAGGAGGCCGCAAGTAGGGCGCAAGGAGGCCGCAAGTAGGGCGCAAGGAGGCCGCAAGTAGGGCGCAAGGAGGCCGCAAGTAGGGCGCAAGGAGGCCGCAAGTAGGGCGCAAGGAGGCCGCAAGTAGGGCGCAAGGAGGCCGCAAGTAGGGCGCAAGGAGGCCGCAAGTAGGGCGCAAGGAGGCCGCAAGTAGGGCGCAAGGAGGCCGCAAGTAGGGCGCAAGGAGGCCGCAAGTAGGGCGCAAGGAGGCCGCAAGTAGGGCGCAAGGAGGCCGCAAGTAGGACGGAAGTAGGGCACAAGTAAGGCGCAACTAGGGCGCAAGTTGGGCGCAAGTAGGGCGCAAGCAGGGCGCAGGTAGGGCACAAGTAGGGCGCAAGTAGGGCGCAAGTAGGGTGCAAGTTGGGCACAAGTAGGGCGCAAATAGGACGCAAGTAGGGCGCAAGTAGCGCACAAGTAGGGCGCAAGTAGGGCGCAAGTAGTGTGCAAATAGGGTGCAATTAGGGCGCAAGTATGGCGCAAGTATGGCGCAGGTTGGGCGCAAGTAAGGCGCAAGTAGGACGCAGGTAGGACGGAAGTAGGGCAGAAGTAGGGCATAAGCAGGGCGCAAGTAGGGCGCAAGCGGCGGGAATTCCCGCCCATTCGTCTCGGAGGCTCCCGAGACGCGTGCCCGGAGGCGCTACGTCGTATGCTTAAGGGCGCGTGGGCTGGAATTTTCGAGCGGGAGTTGGGTCACCGATGTTGGTACGGGCGTGCAATGTGTGTATGGATGAGTTTTCTCTATTTCGGGTCGGCGGAAATTCCCGCCCATTAGTCTCGGAGGCTCGTGAGACGCGTGTTTGGAGGCGCGTGGGCTGGAATTTTCGTGCGAGAGTTAGGTGATAGATGTCGGCACGGGCGTGCGGCAGTGTGGAAGAAGGGCGCAAGTAGGGTACAAGTAGGGCGCAAGTAGGGCGCAAATAGGTCGCAAGTAGGGTGCAAGTTGGGTGCAAATAGGGCACAAGTAGGGCGCACGTAGGTTGCAAGTAGGGCGAAAGTAGGGCGTAAGTAGGGCGAAAGTAGGGCACAAGTAGGGCACAAGTAGGGCGCAAGCACGGCGCAAGTAGGGCGCAAGTAGGGCGCAAGGAAGGCGCAAGTAGGGTGCAAGTAGGGCGCATGTAGGGCGCAAGTACGGTGCAAGTAGGGCGCAAGTAGGACGCAAGAAGGGCGTAAGTAGGGCACAAGTAGGATGCAAGTACAGCGCAAGTATGGGCAAATGTAGGGCGCAAGTAGGGCGCAAGTAGGGCGCAAGTAGGGCGTAAGTAGGGCGCAAGTAGGGCGCAAGTAGGGTGCAAGTAGGGCGCAAGTAGGGCGCAAGTAGAGCG
>SZWC01032477.1:0-12442 GCA_023375785.1 Penium margaritaceum | reverse complement strand
TCTTCTGGACACCTTCCCTCCTACTAGAAGCAAGCTGAGGAATCTAGGAAGGGGCAGAAGCTTCTAGAGGAGGGAAGGGAAGCCTTCCTAGGTGGGAAAAGGACAGCCTACCAAGGAGCACTCTAGAAGCCATAGAATCTGCTAGGAAGGTCCAAATCTGGCATGCTTTGGTGTTCTGGAAAGCTTAGATCAGTGGCTATAAAATGCCTCTGCTTGTGAGCCTTGATCAAGTGTTAATTTCCAGTCAATTGAGGGCAAAACTATTGCCTCACTCTCTGACCAGATTTTGCCATCCTTGAACCAGTTGCCTCCACAGTTTCAGTCTCTGCAAAAACAGTTGGTGGTGTGAACCAGCCACTGCTAGGGACCCTCCAGGGTGCACACTCACCCTCAGGCCAACAGTCCGCAGCTCCACCACAGACTTCCCCATTAAGCGAACCACACTCTCCTGCCCCTGCCACATCACTTCTGGAGAACCGCCATCCCCTCACTCTGGTAGACTTCGTCCTCCACTCCCCTGAGTCTGCAGAAAGTCTCCGCGCCCTCTTCAACACTCACAATATCTCCCTCTCCCCTCTTGGTATCCGCCTCTCATGCACGAGAGACAGCCTGACCGGCATCCGCCTATTATCCCGCAGCATCATCCTCACCCACTCTAGTGTACGCGGTGCCGCTGCACGTGCCTCACGCCCCTGGGCACCCGCGGCCCTCACCCCCGGACTGCCCGCACCCTCCGATGTCCACGTGGCATGGTGTTACGTGTGGATATGTGGCCGCAAGTTTGTGGCCATTGTGGACACTGGCGCCACTCATACAACGATTGCGGTCCGGCTGGTCCGCTGGCTCCACATGCAACACCTCATGCAACCCACTCGACTCCGCTTCTCCATCTCTACTGGAGACATTGACGCACCGCTCGGACAAATCGCGGGTCTCCCCATGCAGGTGGCGAATGTACATGCGGCACAAACCGTCCAGGTGTGTAATTTCCGCATATCCGATATTCTGCTCGCGGCGGACTGGCTCGCGCCGCGCCAAGCGGATATATTAATCGGTGCAGGCGTCCTAAGCCTCATTTCCAGTTCTGGCATTCGACCATTCACCCTGCTCTTTACCTCGCATCGGCCATCTCCGAGAGCGGTCCTCTCCACTTTTGACTTAGCTCTCACCGGCACTCGATACACTCGGTGGATAACGCGCAGCTAGGCTCTCGCCCGCGGAACATCCGACATGGCACGCAATCAAGGCACGGGGTCTGCGCCTTCGTCGCGGGGGGGTGGATCCTCCCGGCGGCAGCTACGCCGCCCTGCTCTTAACATGGGCGCGGGGCACCGCCCAGCACGGACACCAACACCACCAACGGGAACAGCGGCTCTACCGCGGCAGGGCCCCACGACAAGGACCGCACCTGCAAGGACACCAGCACCACCTACGGCTGCAACAGGCGTGCCCCGACCTGGCTCGGTGACGAGAACCCCACCAACACCGGTGACGGCCACCCCAGCAGCGGCTGCGGCCTCACCGCGACCCAGCCCGGCCGCAGGGTCGACCCTGACACCAACCACTAGACCAGCATTGACAATTCCACCGCAGTCCAGTCCAGCGGAACGAACACCAACGCAGGTCACGCCACCTGTGGCCAAATCACCAGGCCCGTCGCGACAAGGCCCGGCCACAAGCACACCGACGCGGACCTTCAGGCGTGTGGAGCCAGCGGAAGGAGCGACCCAGGCAGCGGCAAGAACAACCGCCACCCCAACACCAAGCCCGCGAGATGAAGCTCGAACCCTGGTTATCCCAGTCCCCTCCCCGGCCACGACGGCGCTCTCTCACTCGCCGCCGACCTCGCGCGGTAGCCCAACTCGGCAACCCGCACGTCCCGTGCTGGTTAAAGGAACGGTGATGGAAGGGGCGAGAACGTACCGCGAGGAAAGCTCGGGGGACAGCGGGGAGCAGCCAAAGGAAGCCCTGCTGCTTGAAGTAGTAAGCAGCGTCATGCTCCAACTGCTGACAGAGATTCCGGAAGTGATCCACGCAGAATTTGAGGATTCATTGTTTGGCAGGATGTGGCAGGTGGTACTAAAGGGAGCAGCCACGAGGGTGCTAGCCCTCGGAGTGCACGAGAGGTAGGTGCTCCTGCTGGAGACAGCAGGCGCAGAGCGCCTTGTTTTGGCACTGCGGGATAGCCTGAGCATCAAACCAGGGGTGGCCAGTGACATGACTAGCATCGCAGAACTACTGGACACCGAGCGGGCGGACCCATCACTGGAAGCCGCTTGAGTGTGGTGGAACAGGGTGCGGAAGGACCAGATGAGCAGTCCAGAGAGACGGTTCGTGCACCTGCTCCAGGAGAGGGCCAGAGCCCTCATCCTGTACCATGTGAATGACCAGACACTCGGATCGGCATAGGCACCGCGGCGGAGATCCGCGGCAGACGAATGGAGGTGGGGATATTTGCTCAACCTCGTCTATGCCAGATGGAGCGTTCAGTACCCGCAAGAAGAAAGATCGCGGCTGGCTGACACCCAGGTGCTTGAGGGATGCTCGATGGCAGCCATGGAAAAATGCTGGACGCTGACGCTCCAGAATGTGATACGCACCAGGGTGGCGGCAGCGGTTGTGGAGGCACACTGGACCGTAGTTCGAGGAAAGGGACTGAATCTCAAGCAGGAAGAGGTGCGCCACTGGGCCAAGGAGGCAGCGGAAGTATGCCGAGAGGACAAGAGCAGGAGGGATGCGGAGGTGGAGGAGGCTCGCAAATACACCCAGCCCTCCCCTCAGTTGCAGCAGATGCAAGAACGTCTGCGGAAAGAATGGGAGGAGGAGGCAGCTGAGACAGAACGGGTGGCCGCAGAGGTCGCGGAGAAGGAGGCCCGATTGGCTAAGGAACGGGAAGCGGCGGCTAAGACAGACAAGGAAGCTGCAGAAGAACTCATAAGGGAAATCGTAGGGGAAGTAGCAGCAGCAGTAGGAGCGGCGGAGGCAGAGGCAACAGCAGCAACAACAGAAGCGCCGGAGGCAGAGGCAGCATCAGCAGCAGCAGAAGCGGCAAAAGCAAAGGCATAGGCAGCAGCAGCAGCAGCAGAAGCGGCGGAGGCAGAGGCAGCGTCAGCAGCAGCAGAAGTGGCAAAAGCAAAGACAGCGGAGGCAACGACAGCAACGACAGATAAGGTAGCAGGAGCAACAGCTACGGAGGCACAGGTAGAAACAAAAACCGCGGAGGCGGTCAGAGTAGGGACAGGTAGTACAGCGACAGAGGCAGCAAGGGAAGCAACAGTAGATAAGGCCGTGGCAAGGGAGGCAGGAGCAGAAGGAGAAGAGAAGATGGGGAAGAGATACAAAGCTAGCGCCAAGCGCCACCGCCCGGAACCATCCGGCGGAAAGCACAAATTCAGGCCCGAGCGGCGGCGGTGGTGCGGAAAGCAACAGCAACGTAGAGCCAGACCAGAACAACAGCGCCAGCAGACGCCAGCCGAAGTGAGGAGCCAGCGCAGAATTTCCCGGAGGAAGCAACTCCTGCTCCGAAAGGAAAGAGGAAGGCGGAAGAGGAAGCGGTCGCGGAGCCACGGAAAGAGAAACAACCTTGGGTACACGAAGGCCCCAGCCCTGGCGTAACTCCGGAACAGTTGGCGCAGGCCCAGCGGGAGGCCGCACAGGCAGCAGAACTTCTGATGGCAGTACTCCGCACAGTCCACATGCCAACGGAGATGGTGCCGGCTCCACTGCGGCCTGTCTTGGGAGAGGCCATGACAGCAGTTGCGCGCAAGGGGCCAGAAAGGAGGGGACGCGCGGAGAAAGAAGCGGTGATGGTGGTTTCCGAAATCAGTGAGTCACCGGGAGACTCGGAAGAGGAACAGCCCCTCACACGCAGCCAGGGATTATTGCGGGCTCCAGGAGCCGCTCCACACAGGAAGGAGGAGGTGATTGAGCTGCACCGCGCTGGTGGACGTGGCAGGCGCCCGAGCAGCCCCGCTGAGAGCAGGCTGCGAGAGCAGTGGGATGAAGGAGAGCTTCGAGCGATCGGAATCCTTCGGCTCTTCCCTGCACCTGACCCTTGGGACCGAGAGCCGCCGATCTATGATGAAGAGAACCGCAAGAAGTTCGAAGTGATGAAAGCGGAGCAGGATGGGAGGCAAGCGCGCGGATTGCCGGCAAGAATACTAGAGACGAAGCGGAAGCCAGGGGAAGTAGTTACAGAGAAAGCGGGGAGGAAGGGGCCCATGGAGACGCAGGAATGGCGGATCTGGCAGACCGCCCACATCCTTCTCCGCGCCAGCAGCAAGGAACAGCAGAAGGCGGAGGCGCAGAAGGTGTACACGGATCTGGAAACACGGCTGGGTGTGGAGTTCGACCGGAGAAAAAAGGACGACCTAGCCCGTCTGTGTGAGCAGTATGCATGGGAGGACGGTCGTCTCTGGAGAATAACTCCGCGTGTCTTGTGCGTGCCCCCACCAACGTTGCAGAAGGCAGTTGTGGAGGCTTACCACCGCCACCATCACACTGGTGTACAGGCACTGAAGGATCGCCTGACACCCATCATCCACATACCGAACCTGGCGGCCATCATCAAAGACGTGGTACAGCACTGCGTCCCCTGCGAACGAGCGCAGAAAACCACACCGCGGGACCAGCCGCTGTTCCAACCCTCCCCTATTGGTGAACCGCTAGAAAAGATTATCATCGACTTCCACGGCCCCCGTGCACACCGCGACCAAGGGAACCGATACTGGATTGCAGCGGTGGACCACTTCACGAAGTATCTCTGGGTCCGCGCTGTGCCAAACAAGAGCTCTGCCACCGCGGAAAGGTTCATCTGCGAGGAAGTCTTTTATCGCTTTGGTGGCTGCAGCGTGGTGCACAGTGACAACGGCACGGAATTCATGGGGGCCTTGAGAGAGGAACTGGAGGAGTGGGGGGTCCGCCATGTGCACTCCGGGCGGTACCGGCCAGAGTCACAAGGGCAAGTGGAGCGGGTGCATGACATACTGGAGAGGGCAGTGGCAACCGCGGAGGGCAGCAGCTAGACTGAGAAGCTGAGGAAAACGGATCACTTCATCAACACGACACCCAGCCGAGCAACCTCCTTCTCACCCCACATGCTACTCTTCGGACAACCACCACGTGCGGTAATGGGCATGCCCCAGAAGCCGCTAAGGCTACCACTTGCACCGGAGGAGCAAGAGAAGCTCTCGGAGGAAGAGAAGGATAAGGCGGTCGCGGAATGGTTCCGCGAGCGTTGCAAGCGGACCAAGGCCATGCGGGCAGAGGCGTGGCTGAGGGGCTCCGTTTCAGCCTGGCGCAGATGTGACGCGGCAAACCGACGTCTGAACCATGGGCCAATCAAGGAGGGTCACTTGGTGTACCTCCGCCCCTTCCCCAATGCGGGGAGAGAGGCAGGGGAACCGCGAGAGGTGTACCGCGTGGCTAGCGTTGAAGCAGGGCAGGTGTGGCTGGAAGGACCGGAGGGATTCAGCGCCCGCAGTTATCCAGCCACGGAGTTTGTCATGTTGCCACCCGCATGGGAAACGCACATCCCTGGGACGGGAGGTCGCTTGCCGCCCCTGGGACAGCGGAAAGGTTTGCGAGGTTGGAGAGCGGAGGAGGTGCTGGATGTCTGTGAGAGACAGGTGTCGCAGCAAGAGCAGGAATGGAGCCAGGAACCAGAGGAGATGGAGGAGGAGGAATCCGATGTCCGCGAACTTGTCGCAGAGGAGGTGCGGAAGGAACAGCAACGCGAGCCGCGGAGGCGGGAGCAACAACTGGAGCAGCAGGAGGAGAGACGGCAAGGGCAGGGAAAGCCGCGGGACCAGGGAAGGGAGGAATCTGAAGGCAGACCCGACCACACCCCGAGCGGACTCCAGCGAGAGTATCCCAGCAGCTGCCCCAGAAAGTACCACCGCAGACGAGGGTGCCAATGAGCCCTAAGGCCCTGGCTGACTACACTGGCCCGTGTGTGTGGTGCGGAGAAAACCTCCCTGCTGAACCACTCCTAAAGGTGGTGTGCCGGGTATGCGGGAATCCAGCGCATCAGTACACCGACGGAGCCTCCAAGACCTGCATCGGATGAAATTGAACCTGTCTGCGATGCCTGAAGGAGGCTGCTGAGTAGGAGGCTGCAAAGAAAAGGGATGAGGAAGAGGGAGCAGGACCCGGCGCTGGGGGAGCGCCGCCCCGCGGCAGGTGGGACCCAGAGGAGGAGGAGGAGGAGGAAGAGGAGGAAGAAGGACCTCCAGAGTGAAAGAGAGGTCCGTGCTCTGTTTCCGGGGCCACAATGAGGCAGTGGCAGGCGGAGGGACGGGTCGCGGCAGAAGAGAAAAGGAGGAAGGAACTGGAAGAAAAGAAATACACTCAATGCGGCCAATGGTGGGGAGTGGAGGTGTGAGACTGTGGCGGATGCCTCCGCAAAATCTGCACTGGTTGCTTGACCCCACCTCGTGATGGACGCGGAGGGCGAAGCGGGGCTGCGGTATGCAGAAGGTGTAGGGAGGAGGTTGAGAGGCAACGAGGCGTTCGTAGGGCACTGCGAGTAAGTGAGGAGGAAGAAGAGGAAGAATCAGAGGAAGAGGAGGAACCGGGAATGGAAGGGCACCAATCCGCGGCATGCCCCACATGCCTAAAGACCGTGCAGGACGGGGAAAAGTGTGTTGTCTGCACAAGGTTTGCACACCGTAAATGCCTGGTGGCAGGCAGCTTTGCCCGGAAGGGTCAATGCCACCAGTGTGTGGACAATGAGCTCCTTGAGGAAGACTGCTACCTTAGCTTCATCGCGGAGACCTGAGAACCTGCTTGCACAGCCTGCCCAAGGGGATGGTGGAGTTCGGCAAGGGATGTGGCATGTGCTTAAAAATGTACCATCTTCGGTGCGGCAAGAGGGGCAAGGAAGGAGTGTCGACATGCCACCAATGCTTGGCTCAGCCCAGAAAAGCGAACTGGGGTGCGGAGAACTCTGGACTGCACTGCTGCGGTGACGGATGTATGGGGGTTGTCACAGGGGTAGCATGCCACTGTGAGCACTGCGGAGGATGGGCCCACGCACAGTGCGCTACAGAGGTGGGCAGGAATGAGGAGGGGCTGACAGTGTACCGCTGCACCAGCTGCAGGACATATGAACGAATCCCGCACTGCTCTACCTGCAAAAGGAGACTGGGTGCGGAAGACATCACTACAAGAGCCAGGTGTGAGCGCTGCCAGTTATATGTGCATCGGGAATGCTCCGCGAGGTATCAGCATGAGGGCGGAGAAGTGGAGACCTACTGCCGTCCCCGCCAACAACGGCAGCGGCCAGGCCCCCAAGGAAAGTTCACACGCCTGTCGCGCTAAGGAGACTCTGGGGCAGAGTCTTGGAAAAGGGGGGTTGGGGGCATCAGTGTCAGGCGGGGATCCACCGCACCTCCGCTGAAGAGAAGACGGATCCGCGGAGGGGAGATCACTGGTTCCTATACATCCGAGGAACGGGGCGTCCGCGGAGAAGGTCCGCGGAGAAGGCTAAAAGGGAGACCGTGGAGTACCGGAGAACGCGCAAGGCATGCTGGCTCCCGCAATAAGATTGCGGTAGAGCGTGGGGTGGTGCGGAATCTAGCAGTGGTGAAAGGATAGAGGCGGGAGAACTGCCGCCAAGAAGCAGGAATTGACGATGATCTATCAACGGCTAGGAATGGCTGCGGAGAAGCCAAGATGGGCGGGACAACGGGGTGAGAATCTGCGGTGAGAAGGGAACATGAGTCGAGCCGCGGAGAAGATGGAGCGCCGGACGTGCAGAAACACACGATGCCAGGACCAGAGGCCAGGCAGAAGCTTGACCAATGAGGGCTCAAGGGGGCGGCGGTAATCAAGGAGGAGACCGGGGGGACGCACCGCGCGAAGACGAAGGTTCGAGGAAGAACACAAGACTGCGAGCGCCCAAGCCGCGGAATAGAGGAAGATGTAGTAATAGAACAGGGAATATAGTAGTGAAGTGTGTGTGTGTTTGTGAAGGATGAGACCCGCGGTGCGTGTAGCACGCCGCGCGGAGTCTGAGAGGACTGGCTTTTGATAGATATAAAGTAGAAGTGTAGCGGAGGGACTAGTGTGATCTGAGAGTTGACCAATGACCAGAGATGCTTACTCCCTGTCTGACCTTGTGCAATTTGAGTTAAGGCAAGCATTCTTCCCACTCACGAGCTCAAGAGTCCTGACCTGTTGGGAACCTAATTGCCTCCCTCTGTCTCACTGATCCGCGCAAGTTTTAGTTTAGTTCACACTCGCGCATCACCCTCTAAGATCCGCGCCTGATTGAGGGAGTTGCAACAGTGCTCTCCGCGGAATAGTTTCGCGGAGGACGGATATTTATCTTCTGGATGTGCACGGAACATGCAGCTCAATCCATCCTACTCCTGAGAACAAAAAAAGATTCCGCCGAGTGCTGTCATCACCAGGGAACCTAAGTTGGGTGAAGGGTGCTGTTGGCGACTCTGCGGCCTTGCACACGACCGCGGAACGGGGTTCCGCGGGCAAAGGAGTCAGAGGCCACGAGGTGGCGGACTCTCGTGCCGGCAAGGAGGGAGCCGCGGAGCACCACCCACGAGCGGGACCCCAAGGGTGTGAAGCATCCGCGGAGGACCAGGAGAGGTAGCGGAAGAGTGGCCAGCGGGTGCTTCCCGGAACCGCGGAACGGCAAGATCGCGGAGCAGACCAAGCGCGGAGTTTGAGGGCGCGGAAGTAACACCCTGCGCGGCAAAATTGGGGGTATCAATATGCGCATTGTGATAGTGGATCCAATCATTGTCAATGTGCACGTTAACAATCACAAACGACAATGTGTAAGATTACAAGTCCAAGTGTGGGATATACATGACATACAGCACCCTGCGTACAGGAGCATCCAAATGATGCGGATTTCATAAGAACTAGGATAAGAAGTTGACAGCAATGGCAGAATCTACGCTTTTTCATCTTGAGGAAAATCAGGCAGCCCATGACTTACACATTGATAGGCTCCCCTACATGATGTGGGTCTGTTGATGTGAGAAGCCTCTGCGCAGCGGGCGTCATAGGCATGAATGCAGAGGGTACAATGACCAACAAATCGGCAAAATGCTCTCCCAACGTCCAAGCATAGCCAGCCTGATGCAATGCAGGCGATCATGCTCAATCTCCATTCCCAAGAAGACACAAGCTAGACCAAGGTTCTTCATTCCATACAGATAGACCAGGACATCGACAAAAGGTGTAGAGGAAGCATTGATCAATAGAGCTGGGTCAACTATGCCTCAACGATACCTTCACCACTAGCCCTTTTTTTGGATAGGGAGGTTGGGCACGACCCTCATTGTAAAAATAGGAGGAGAGGGGGGTTGAGTGATGACCCTATTGGTTGATGGCCCAAACCCATCAACAGGAGGATTCGGGAGGTGGCGGTAAGCAGTGTTGTCGTGCTTGGTGCTACTATTGTAGTGTTGTTGCGATTGCTAGGTGTGGATGCAGCTATTGGCGTGGCTGCAGCTGCCACTACTACTACAACTACTGCTACAGCTGCTATTGTAGCTGTGTTGCGAATTTGGCTTCTACTGCTTCTGTTGCTGCTACGGTGATTGCTGTTGTAGATGTGAGTATGGCTACTACTGCTACCATTGCTGCTACTGCTGCTGCTCCAGGTGCTGCAAAAAGATGAAATATAGCCAAGGGTTGGCGCCGCCATTGCCACTACCGCTGCTGCTACTGCAACGTCTTCTACTGTAGCTACTAGTGCATGTGATGCTACCTAGCTATAGTTGCTACTAGTATGATAATTGTGGCTACTGCTACTTTGGATATTCCATTGTGAGTTGGCTCCTTCTCCAATAAGGGCATCCAGATACCTCTGCTATGGCAGCTACTGCTAACGTGGTGGCCTAAAACGCCACCACTTGTGCTTCCGGTCACTATAAAGAAGGCTGCCGTAATGAGGGAAGCCGCCAAAAGGTAGCCTTCCGCCTCCAACTCTACTGGAGGACTACATGCTGTGAGCCCTTAGCTCATGGCTTCCACGTTGCCTGGACCTGCATGTCCAACCAGCCAAACCCAGCCCATCCCAATTGTTTCAGTTGCCGCTGTTGCATACTGTATAGTTGGGTGAAGAGGTCGTGTCTCTTTACTTTTATGATACCATAAGGGAATGAGAGAATCTCCTAGCTATTTCTTGTGTGAAAGATCACATTATGGTGAAAAAGACATGATAGATGATGCTAGAATTGGTGGAGAGACGTCAAAGACATGTATAGATGAATAAGTCACGTGACAAAAACAAACAGACAAGGTGTTCAACACAGTCTCACCCACATGCGCATTGCTAAGGGCACAAGTCCAACCAACCAGTGAAAAATAGACTTACCCGATTTTAGGCGCCAAACCAACTGCAGAAGCTAGCCGGACATGCGTAGAGGCTCCTTGGTTGTCCGAATGACAAACCGGAGGAAGCACCAAGTGTAGAAACAAAGTATCTACGTAGCTGGATCATGAACAAAAACTGAGAGTTTTGTTGAGGTGGTCACCAAGAAAACTCTTGAGAGCACGTGAGGGTGTGCCGGCTGGTGCTGATGCTGTCAAAGTAGCCATCAAGTGTCCTGCCATACCCATGAGCCATGATGACAAGTCCAAAGGTAACCAAGACTAACACAACAAGTTGCATAGAGTTTCTATTTCTTCAATTGGTGATTCTTTTGATTTTTCATGTGGAAAAACAAGGAGCTCTTACATGTGTCGTGTTCTCTTCTGCTATTGTTCTGCAAAATGCAGCCAAGATAGTCCATTTTCCAACCGGTTGGTTAGACTTTTGCACTTAATTGCAGGCATGTGGTTTAGACTATACCTACAAATTTGTCTGTTTGTTTTGCGACTCAACTTTCATGTTTCAAAATATATCTTTGCCATCTCTCCACCTTTAAAATCACCGTTTTTCATGTGTTCTATGTAGTTTCATCTCACACAAAACATTGCTTAGAGGGTTTCTTTATTACCTCATGGCATCAGGGCAGTAGAGAGACAAGACCTTTTCCTCCCACCTCACACGAGCACCGGAGGAATCTGGGCTAGGGCGGGCTAGGCTAGGTGGGGCGTACAGGTTCTAGCAACGTGGAGGCTCTGAGCAAAGGGCTCACATCATGTAGTCCTTTAGTAGATCCAGAGGCGGAATCCTGCCGAATTGTTTTGCCAGTTTTCCTCTTTACAAGTGCCTCCTTGGTGGTGAAATGACGCAGTGGTCATGGCGTCTTAGGCCACCTTTGCAACATCAACAGCTCCTACGGAAGTACTCCCTAAAACTGGCTACCTTTGTTGCAATGGGAAATATTCTCAACACCACCAAGAATAACAGTAAGAAAAACAATAGCAACAATAACAGTGGGACATGCCAACCCCCTGGCTCCAATGTATTCTTGAGAAACAGCCAGAGCAGCAGTAGAATCAGCCGGTTCAGTACCAGCTGTAGCAGAAGTAGGAGCAGCAGTAGCCGCTCTCATAGCAATTGCTACAGCAGCAACTAGAACAGCAATCACTGGAGTAGCAACAGCTGCAGCAGTAGCCACACTTGCAGCAACAGCTATAATAGCAGCTCGAGCAACAGTCACAACAATGGCAGAAATAGCATCAGCCACAACAACAGCACCAGCCACTACCAGTAGCCGCAGCAGCAGCGCAGTAGCAGTAGTAGTAGCAGAGACAGTAGCAGCGGCCGCATTGTTTTCTAGAGGAACACCAACAAAGATGCGAAGCCGTGCAGGCACGGGTGTGGGTACGTCAGTTGTGCTAACCACTGCCAACCGTGCTTGAAAGCCAGTAGGAAGGTACTCCATAGTTTTTTTATCTTGCCTATTGAAAGGCTCGGGCCACGACCTTGTCAATGAAGAAGCTTGTCGGTCGACGGGCTTGTTGCTTGATGTCCACCCCACTTGTTTTCCTACAGTGAGGGTCAAGCGCACCCTCCCTACCAAAAACCAAAGAAAAAAACAACCAGGTGGGGGAGAGGAGGTGAGCCTTGTCACCCCTCTCAACCTCGGGTGAACCCAAGTCACCCTCGTTGCCGACTTCATATTGGTGGTTTGCTTTTTACATTGTTTTCCTTTTGTTTTCCTTCATCAGTTTCCTCTTTGTTTTTCTCTCATCCTTTCCAACATGTGATCAAAACACGGATGTTTGGGGATTTTTCTCGTTGCCTCGGGAGACATTTTATCCCCTTATCACCCTCCATCCTCTTTGTTTGAGACCCACACAAGCGAGAGTCTGACCCCATGTGTAGGGAGAGCGCCACCGTCATGTCCTTGATTGTTCCAATATCCAATTGGGCTTCCGTGCTGACCTCTTTGGTGGTATTTGTACCCCACCTGGGGTGGCTTTGGCTCCCGCAATTGCATTACCCTACCCTCCATGGGCCGCCTACTCCATCCTACTCCCTTCCATCATGGCTTCAGCCGGTAGCTCCATCTCTCTT